>JAWRVF010000869.1:0-149461 GCA_036785485.1 Physcomitrellopsis africana
AAAATATTGGTTCAAATTATTTGATAACTCATAGAATTGTGACACAAGAAGTTGTAAGTAATGGTGCTAGGGTGGATGATCACTTCAACAGAAATATGGAAAGAAGTGGATTTTGGTCTTCTACCATTTCTATAATGCAAAAAAGAAAGATACCACAAAAAATATTATTAAGGAGTGCCGCTATAATTTGTGGTGCTACAACTTGAAAAGATCTTATAGAGGCTCTTCTAGTCCATGCATACATTGCTAAAAGTCAATATGAAGTTTTAATAGAAGAAAAGAAAAAAAGAGATTTTGATGATACATAGCAAGAAAATTCTTCTAAAAAGCAAACTCAAGGAGACAAGGCTCGTGATTTGACTTTATAAGAACTATCTATAGATGATGCTTCAACAATTTTAAAAGAAAATATATATATATATATATATATATATATATATATATATTAAAAAAATAAATAAATTAGTGGCTTATAAATTATTCTCTCATATTGAAGCAGTAAAAGATTTAAAGAAGGTGCTCAAGAAACATATATTCAATGCTAAGATTGAGTTCAAGTTAAAGGAGATTTTAAAAATTGCATGTAACTGCCACCAATGAATCTTAATTGGTGGATTAGTTAAAAATATAGTCTTAAGTCATTTAATTATACAAATATAATGATTAGAGAGTCTTTTGACTATTTAAGTATTTATTAGAATTTAGAAGTATTTATAAATATAAAAGTCTTATTAAAAGAAAAGTTACAAAAATGGAGTCTTAATAAGTCTTGGAGGCAATTATTTTAGTTGGTTTAGTATTTTTATTTATTATTAAGTATTAAGAGTTAGTTATTAAGACCAATGTTTACATTGGCCTTCCAACTACATGTATTATTTATTGAAAACCTATACATATTACTTAGAAGGTAGAAGAAGCATGAGAAAGAAATCTCATATTTTTCTAATTATTTTTATAGAAAATAAGATTTTGAGTTGATTTTTATTGATTTTATTATTATAAAAAATTTCCAAGGTAGAATAAAGTAGTCTTAAATTGATATTATCATCTTAGAAATATTATAGAGACTTTTAGAATTTATTTAAAATTTATTTAGAATTTATTAAGAATTTTTAGAGCAATTTTGAAGACTTTGGTAAAAATGAGTTTTACCACCTTGGGAGCCATTATGAAGAAATGGAGCAAGATTTGAAGGTTATACAAGGTTCCTAGGCTAATAGGGTATTTTTAAACACCATGGTGAAGTCAAAAATATAAAATTATTAGTTCTACTAGTATAAAATAGGAGGACCAGCAGCTAGTATAGTCCTTGTAGGAAGGGAGGTGCACAAGTCCCATATGGGTTGTAGCACCTTGGATGTAGGTAGGAGGATAAGACTAAGGCCTCATGGCCCCTCTAAGACACCCATATACACTACTTGTGAGCCTTGGTGAGGTTCAAACCCATGATCTTGTAACAAGTTATCCTTGAGGTAAAAATTTCTACTTAACTTTTTCCATTATTTACCTTCTAACTTTGAGTTATCATAACTTATTCATAGTAACTTAGATTTATATGTTTTTTATATCATTGGAAAGATAAAAAAATTACCTACTTGAAAATATAATTTTTACTTTTTTACTTTTACTTTTTATTAGGTAAAAATCTAATGAACAGACTATGACTAGTTTTGTAGTGTGCAATTACTTAGTTGCACATATTTTACTTGTTTTGTGTTGTTCTTCTCCTTCATTGTTGTTTATTGCTCCTTATACTTCACATTACAATTTATAAGCAACTCTTAATTGAAGCCACCTTATAACTTGGATTGAGGAGTGAATTTTACCCTCACATAAATGGTGTGTTTGCCGAGAGGAGGTGCTTCTAATTGTGTGTATGAATGTGGAGTTAGTATGTTGTAATTCACATTTTTCTTGGTATTTTTGAGTGAGAAGTTCAAAGTTAATCTTCATCATTAGTAAGTTTTCTACATCTCTTCTTTATTGGTGTATACAAAGCTTTTCAAGTTCTCAATTCTTAAGGTATTCAAAAAAATTTCATTATTGAGTGCATGTTGATTTGCTCTCGGGTTTTCATCAATCAGTTTTTTTGTATTGCATAGTTTAAGTTAAACCTTTTTTATGTTGGTGTATCTTGATGTTGGCTTTCCAATAAGCTATTATACGTTCAATTTGGACTTGATTTGAATTTGTAGTGAATTTTAGACAAGGAAGTGGTTCACTGCCTTGGCAGTTTCATGTACCTCATGTTTGGAAAGGCATTTCTTAGTGCGTGGTGACTATTTAATAGTGGAATTTTTTGTGTACAAGCACTTTGAAGTTTAGATTGTAGTGGTATAAATTTCAATGCTATTGAACAAGAAGTGAATTTTTGGCGATTTTTGGAGTGGAGAGAGGTTTCTGCTTTAAGTGGAATACAATTAAGGTTAGTGATTTCTATCTCTTAAATCATTTACATTGTTGATTTTATGTTATACTTTTGATTGTTGTGTTTTAAATCTTATCTTAATTATATTGAATTATAATAAAAATAAATATAAAAATAAATAAAATAAAATAAAAAACAAAAAAATAATAAAAAATAAAAATAAAATAAGTAAGAAAATAAAAATAAAATAAAATAAAATAATAATAATAATAAATAAAACTTATAATAATAATATTAATAATATAAAAAAATATAATAATAATAATAAAATAATAATAATTATTTTATAATTATTTTATAATTATTTTATAATTATTTTATAATTATTTTATAATTATTGTATAATTATTTTATAATTATTGTATAATTATTTTATTAATATTTTAATATTAAATTAATTTTCATTTAAACTTTTATTTCTTTTATTTTATTTTATCTTATTTTATTTTAATTTTCTTTTTTATTTTTACTTTTGTCATATTTATTATATTATATTTTATTTTTACTTGTCTTTTTATCTTTAACTTTTTTATTTAATGATTATTATTACTTTTTTATACTAATATTGTTTTTTTTATTTTTATTTTATTTATATGCATAATAAATTTTTTATATTGATATAAATTTAATATATTTTTATTTCTAACTTGAAATACTATTTGATTAGTTTAATATTAGTGTAGTATTATTTGGTGGTTCTCTTTAGATTGGTTGTCACTTTGGAAGTATAAAGAGTGGAGTTCAAGTACAACTTCAAATCTAAGAATAATCTTGATAAGTTCCAAACCTTAGCTTTTCAATTATTTAAAATTTTAGATAAAAGCAATGAAGGAGCACGGCTAGGAGAAACTTGGTGGGTTTTAAACCTTAGCTTTTCAATTTATTTGAAATTTTAGACAAAAGCAAGGAAGGAGCATAGCTAAGAGAAACTTGGTGGATTCCAAATCTTAGCTCTTTTTTTAAGTTGAAATTTTAGGTACATTTAGGAAGGAGCATGGCTAGACTTGCTATCCTACAGGTAACATCTAAAACCATTCTATCACCTTATAGTGTAATTGAGTATTAAAACATTCAATTATACGCACCTGAACATTCTCCAATCTACCTCTTTTGTTAAGAAAATCTGGTTGTGTTTGTGATATGCACTTCAATTTTTAAATGTTTTATAAAGAAGTGAAGTCAGATCGATGGTCGGCATGACTTCTTTTTGGCATTGAATCTATACTTGTGGGAAGTGATGATCCCCATGAGGCATAGTTAATTGTTGCAGGTTGCCCTACAGGTTGCCCTACAGGTTGCCTTTTATCCAGTCCATCTGATTTTTGTGGTATCTACGTTTTAAAATTTTAAAATTACTTGTACTATCCTTGGTCTTATTTTCCAATGTCTAAATTGTGAATTAAGTCCAACTAACGGGTGATTCTGCCATATTAAGATCGGTACAAGATCTTAACTTAGTATTTAGTTGAATCTCGTGCATCACTTCTAAGAAAAGTTTAATTATTGGGTGATATCACTAATTTGAGATTGGCATGAGATTTCATCTTGATATATAATTAAACCACGTGCCTTACAAATAGGTAAGAAGAGAAAGGATTTTATGTTAATTCAAAAAAATAAAAATAAAAATAATTTAAAATTTACTTATTTTTCTTTAAACCACCTACTAGGTCTTTTTTTGTAAGAGAGTTATATAAAAACCATATACTTAGTTGTATGCCACCTAGGATTAAATTTAAGGTAGTTCATCTTCTTATTGGCCTTTTGTGATTTGGACGTGTTTTACAACCCGAATTACATATTGAGCCTATAGTTGTAGAAATCTACATATTAGAAGGAATTCGTGATAAGATGTCATAAGCTTCTATTGGGATGGAGCACGGAAGAAGACAGCCTTCAGAGCCTCAAGTAGAGCCTTTATCAATTCCAATTCCAAGGGTTAGTGTAGCCAATGAAAAAAACCACAACTTCCAAACCAATATCCAAATCGACCTAATGATGTTACTTAGGGGATTACCAATTGTGGTACCTTCAAGATTACAAGGAGCATCAATTCTACCTAACCTTTCAAGATTTAGTGGATCTATCAATGAAGATCCAGTAGCCCACGTAGAAAGGTTTGTAGAAGTATTTATCACCAATTTAGTAATCAATTACGGTTACTATTTAACATGGTTTTCAACAACCTTAATAGATTCCGCATATGCTTGGTATAGATCTCATATAGAGGGGGCATTCACCAAATGGGAACAACTCCTAACAGCATTCCTTTGTCAATATAGGCCTCTGATTGGTCAACAACAAGCCCTTTCAGCCTTGACAAACATTAGATAAGGTCTTTCAGAAGATATTACCTCTTATGTGGCGATTCCAGATAGTATATATTTCTGGTGTCTTCTTCTGAATTCATAACAACAATTGGCAATATTACACTATTTCCATAGACTGTATACACTCGCTTCTTTCTCCAATCATTGGAAATAATTCCTCACCTACAACGTCGCTCGAAACAAATTGTTACTCCAATATTCTTCATCGCTCAACTCTCACAGTCAATACGGCATGACATTCACATCTACAACCAAACTTCATTGACATAGCTGGTCTTCAACCTCCAATTCATCGCAAAGAATTTCATGTAACAAACAATCATAATTTCTTACTCATCCACATATATATAAATTTTCCGTTTTATTACTATACTTCAACATTGATATGATATAACCCTTCAGAATAGAATTTGGATCCTCCGCTACAGTCTAACAAAAGAAAAGAGAGAGAGGTAGCACCAAGCTTATCCCGGCTCAGGACTATCACAATTTGGCTGTGACTCCCCCATACCGAATCAATTTATATTTGCCCCGTCTATGTTAACTGTTTCACAATCAATGATAACTACTTTTCTTAATTTCCTTATCTATTCTGCCTTCTAAACTGGCCATTCATTGGCTTCCTGCCTATTCTTAATCTTACAAATTATGTATTATAAATCCTAAAATTCCTATCCATTCTACATAGCCCCACTCTTAATTGTGCAGCGCCCTCGCAAATACAGAATTGGTAAAAATATTTGTTATGAAGCTGGCTCTTGAGATTGAGATGCTCTTGGATTTGTAAGAGGTTCCTCTGCGTCTAACCCTAATGGCGCGTCCTTATTCTCCTCCAATAAATCGACATGGTTATTCTTCAATTGTGCTGTTAAATCTTCATTATCCGCTCCCAATTCCCGAATTTGAGCCTCTAATTGTAGAATCCTGGCATCTTTTGCCTCTAATTGGCATCCTTGTTACTTCATCTTCTCTTCTAGCTCACTAGTATTCAAAATTGGTAGAACAGATACTTGTGGCCGAACGCCATTGGCTAAGTTGTCCTCCAATTTTTCCACTTCACCTTTTAAGGCACCAATTTCTACCTACAGCTTATCTGTTCCAATTTTGTATTGGTCTCCCAATTCTACCTTTTCCTGTTCCAATTTTGTCTTGGTCTCCCAATTCTACCTTTTCCTGTTCTAATTTCGCTGCTTTCTCATGCTCTACCTGCAACTGACACTTCAACGCATCCCGTTCCAAATCCCACATTCTGCAATTCTCTATTAATTCTTGCTTTTGGCCGTTCAAGATTCTTTGAATGCAATCTTTATCATTCGTCCAATTTTTCTTTTCCTCCGCTAACTTCCGCTCTACTGCCAGCTTGGATTCCATCTTTGCCCTAATTAGGTGACCTTGTTCTATAATTCGGCGGCTTTTCTCCATTATCTCTTTCCGGCTCGACTCCAATGGTTGTCTTAAATTTCCTTCCAACTAACCCACTATAAGCTGCAATTGGAAAATTTGATCCAATATTACTTCCGTGAGGTTCCCTCCCTCCAATATTCTAGTGTTCAAAACTGGGGCCTCAGTCATCCTTCCAATTATTGCACGAATTGAAGCTCGCCCTAGTGTCATCTCCGAGATAGCCTCCTGTTCCCGCGATCTACTTGATTTTCCAATTTCGTGCACCACTACCTTTGGACCAACTGATAGACTCCACATACCCTGTTGCGGCATTGGAGAAGGTACACTCTTCTCCCCTACCAGTTGATTTAACGTATGTACAATAACGGAATGTATATAGTTAGAATATAGCAAAGAAGCGAATTTACCCGTTTTCTGCTTGGCTCCTATTTCTGCATAGATACGAGTTACTACAAAGGTTGCCCAATTAAAGACCATGCCTTCAAGTGTTCCAATCGTAGCAAACAACAAATGCTTGGACATGTACATGGTATGTCGGTTCAAGCCTAGCCGCTTTTGAACAAACTGCATTTACTCTGCAAGCTCTAAAGTAAGTGCCTCTGCCACTTTCCAGCCTTGATTCTTTTCAAAGGATGTCATATCGCCTTTGAAGTAACTTTCCAGTCTAAAGTCACTCGACACTTCGACTCCTACCGCTAACTCACCTATTGTTAAATATAATACCTTTTGTAAGGTACTCTCATCGATCCCAATTATTCTCTCTTTTATTACACTTGAACTATCCTCTGGGTCATAATTTTCTATATATTCTGCCACTAGTTCTACATCAATTGGAGGCAAATTATCTAATCCTTGTAAAAACACGTACATCTGTGCATTTCTAAAATCTCTCTTTCTTTGTGGAGACCAACAGATTTCCAACTTCATTGGCTCTATGTTGGTGACCACCATGAGGGACGGCGATTGCAAATTACTCTTACTTCGCACATTTCGGACATTCTCTTCTCTGTCCGCAGCTCTCTTTGACCTTTCCATCGACATTGTATAATGCTGACTACGTATTCCTTGCTCGGACTAATCATTACTTTCTGACAGCAAAAAACTATATACTTCAATAAGTATACACTTGAACAACCAAGCTCAAAACAGAATGCTAACGAAAACTCTCACTAAGTGCCCCGCTCCTAACCTTTTACTTGGGATCTAAAGCAACAATCCTTAAACTAGTGTAGCAGATCATCACTTTTGATTTGCCTGACTAGGTTGTATCAAGATCCAAAACTGACCATCAGTCGTCTTTTCTAACCATTGAGCACCTTCAATAAAGATAAGCTAACATGAACAGGTACACCTTCTTCCCTTCAATTTTGAAAACTTGTCCTGGATTTACATAAAATAAAGACGTAAACGGTTGCCATTAACTCGGGTAGTAAATTGAGAACCCATAAAATCTTCCAATTGAAGTGAATCATTAGGAAAGGCTTCAATTACTCAATAGGGTCCATGCCAACGGACTTGAAATTTCCCCGGAAAATGGTGGAAGCGATTATCATAAAGAAGCACTAGATCATTGGGCATAAAAGATTTAGGACGTAATTTACTATCATAATAACTCTTACGGTGGTGCTGTGTAGCTTCCATAGTCAAAAGGACCGTAGCCCTAACTTCATCTAATTTTTTCACTTGTGCTAACTGATGTTGGAAGGATTCCTTGTCACCAAGATGTTCATCCAATGCAATTCGTAAACTCGAAACTTCCAATTCAATTGGTAATATTGCTTCTTGCTCGTACACCAATTTGAATGGAGTGGAATTGGTAGTCACTTTATACGCAGTACGATATGCCCACAAGGCTGCGAATAATTTTGTATCCCAGTCCGTTCTCACACCAGACACTGTTTTCATTAAAATTTTACACAAAATATCGTTGGTCTTTTCAGTCTGCCCATTAGTCCGAGGGTGATATGGGATTATCTTCCGATGCTTGATCTCGTATTTATCTGTCAAAGCCGCAATTGTAGAATTAATAAAATAGATTCCACCATCACTAATCAATTCTTTGAAACATCCAAATCGAGTGATAATGTTCTCATATAAAAACGTGGCTACGGTATTGACATTATCAATTTTTGTTGCTATCGCCTCCATCTATTTTGTCACATAATCAGTCGCTACCAAAATATATCTTTTCTGCCCATTACGCGATGCTGGTGCGATTGGTCCTATAAAATCAATATCCTATTTTTTAAACGATGCTTGTATTAAAATTGGTACCAACGGCATGGCAAAAGTTCCAGTAGGTCTATTAATACACTGACAAGGATCACAACGTCGGACGTATTGGTGTGCATCTGAGAACATTGTTGGCCACCAATATCCAACCATTAAAGCTTTATGGGCAATGCTGTCATCGGCAAAATGCCCTCCACAACTATCCAAATGACATCCTTCTAATATAGTACGTACTTCACTTTGAAAAATACAATGGCATAGAATTCCATCTCTCCCTTGCTTATACAAGGCGTTTCCAATCATCGTATATGGAGCACTTTTCAAAATCAAGCGTTTCTTAAGTTTCTCACTATATGTAGGTGGAAATGACTGAAATGTCAGATACTGGATCAATTCACTATATTCTAGGGTGATTACGTCGAAAGCAAATAATTCTGCATCAGGAAGTTCATCATTGATAGGTTCATTATCGAATATATTGGACAATCGAGATAAATAATCTACATTGGCATGTTTTTTTCCAGGTCGAACATTAATAGTAAAATTAAATTCTTGAAGGAGTAACACCCATCAAGCAATGCGTCCACTCAATTGAGGTTTATTAATCATATACTTAAGAGCATAATGATTGACATGAAACACAAATGGATAACCAAGCAAATAATATCAAAATTTTTGGACAGAATAGATCATGCCCAAGGCTTCCCGTTCAGTCGTAGTGTAATTTTGTTCCACAGCAACAAATTGTTGACTAGCATAATAGATGGGATGATCCAAACCCTTTTCATCTTTTTGACTTAACACGGATCTAATAGCAACATTCGAGGCATCAACATAAACATGAAAGGATTTTGTCCAACAAAGTGCAACAAGTATTGGTGCTGATACCAATTTTTGTTTTAATTCCTCAAATGCAACTATACATTCTTCAGTACAAATTGAACTAGATCTATCTGATGGCGGTTTTTTAAAGAGATTTGTTAACGGTTGACATATTTCTACAAATAAATGAATGAATCTCCTATAATAGCTGACATGGCCTACAAAATCCCGAACACCAGATATTCTTTTTGGCTTTGATAAAGCCAGTATACGAGTAACTTTATCTAGGTCAGTAGCGATACCAGCCACGGAAATGATGTGTCCCAAAAGCTTCTCCAATAATATGCCAAATTGACATTTCTCATAATTCAAAGATATTCCATATTTATCACATTGGTCCAAACAATTACCAAGACGTTCTAAATGATTCGCTATTATTTTCAATGTGCAAAAATCATCTAAAAATATCTCTATCGACAATCGCAAATAGTCGTAAAGCGCTTGCATCATTATCCTTTGAAATGTGGCTGGGGCGTTACAAAACCCAAATGGCATCACTTTATAAGCAAATGTGCCCCAATCTGTAATAAAAGTAGTCTTCAACTGGTCCTCTTCTGTAATTTTTATTTGATTATAACCTGAGAATCTGTCCAAAAAAGAATAACATTCATGCTCAGCTATTGCGTCTAGTATACTATCTGTAAAAGGTAAACGAAAATAATCCTTCTTGGTAGCCACGTTTAATTTACGAAAGTCTTGACAGATACAAATTTTTCCATTTTTCTTTGGCACTATCACAATTGGTGAAACCCATTTACTATAGGGGACTGGATATACGAAGCCCACATCTAAAAATTTATCTACTTCCTTTTTGACCATGAGAGAATGTTTTGGATTAAGATGGTGTTGTCTTTGACAAATTGGTGTAACATCTTCTTTTAAGGTAATTCAATGCTCACAAACTTCGGCAGAAATACCTTTTAAATCCGCATACGACCAAGGAAAAGAAGATTTATGATTTAGAAAGAATTCTTTCGAATTTCTCAGCTTTGTACCCGTAATATCGATCTATACTTTGATAATCTAGGATGTTTCATTGGAACCCAAGTTAATGGTTTGGCACACAAGTTCTTCATTAAACACTAGATTGATTTGCTCCTCTTGCTCTGAATCCATCATATGGCCCGGCAAATCGGATGTACTCAATTCTGATTCCAATGTATTGACTTCATTTATTGCGCAATTATTCATCCAGTCCGCAATGACATTTTCAAAATTCTCTGCACTCTCATTATACAAAAAATATTCCCCTTTCCCTCTATACTGGTATAACACGCCTTATTTCCGTATGTGAATAAGGTCGTTATCAACTTGTATCGCATTATTAACTTTGTCATACTCTGCCTCAAATTAGCCCTCATCTTCAAATGTTGCTTCTGTGCCCCTAATTTGCGACTCCCCATGATATTGAACTGTAAAACAATATTGTCATTATCTTCTCCAATAATTAACATTCCACAACCCCAATAGTTCCTAGCTTTGGCTTGATATAGCTATAGGCAACCCAATAATATTGGATATGATAAAGTAGAACTCTGTGATCGAAAAACAATATAATCAATTTTATTCGTAATTTCCGCGATTATAGTATTAATATTGCATAAGATACCCATTGGTTTAATCTTACTATGATCTGCCATTCTTAGTACCAATGTCGTGGGTACTAATTGTTTTAAATCCAACTCCTCTATTGTATCGGCATTCATTAAGTTCACACTAGAGCCACCATCCACTTGAACTCCAAGAATGAGAACACCATCAATTGATACATCGATAGTTGGTGCTCCCGGATCGGGATTCAAACTAACCTCATGAATTTCTTTATTACAAGCTGTACGTCGTATTAATAAGGAATTCAATGTAGAATGACATTCTGGTGCAACTGCTAACAATTGCTTCATGGTAATAGAAGGTTTAATTTCATCCAAATCTTTCATAATATCATATGGTTTCATATTGGCAATAATTTCCTAGGTCCTTTTCTTTTTCATGGGTTTTAATTTGACCCCTTGAGATAATTTTTTACGAAATTTGGAACTAAAACTACTGAATGAACTTTGTGGTAAATCTTTTCCATGAGAGGATCTTTTAATGGGTAAGGTGGCTCTTGAAACTTCAAAGATATTAATACTGGTTTTAATTGAACCAATATCTTGGGGCTAAGGACATCCTCAAGTTGCACAGACAAATTGAATCCATTCATTGGTAATACCTTCAATACTAGTGTTAGATTTGGAGTACCATTTAATGGATTACATTGGTCCGCAACTGGTCTTTTCAATTGTTGAATTGGATCTTTTCCCTTTTTTTGGGCCCAAGTAAGTATTGCATGGACGCATTCCACCCGATTTATCGGAGAATCTTGTAGAACTCGATTATTGTCCTTCATCTTACTTTACAACTGGATACGCTGATCTCGATTATTAGCATTAAACAGAGCATTGCACTACTGGTAAATATGTCCAGATTGCTTACAATTTCCACATACTAGAGCATAATCATCATTGGCTCTAGGATTGGGACATTCACTAGCATAGTGTCCTAGCTGCCTGCATCGATAGCATCGAAGTGATCTTCCTCCTCCATCTGAAATATGGGGTGTCTCGACTGATATATAGCGGCTAGGCTTGTTCCAGGTTTGATGGATAAAGGATCCCAGCCGACCACTTGGTATTGTAGGATCTGAAATTGGATTCTGAATAGGTGGATATTAGAATTGTCCTTGCTAATTTTGCACAAAACCTTGAGAAATGGGATCACCTTCTTAGTGATACTCAAAATTTTAAAAATTATAGAAATTTCTATTTTATTTAATAGGACGATTTCTGTTCTAGCCAAACCTATTTCCAATCTGAACTTGATTAACATCCCACAAAGTTGATTGAATCATGGTCTGATTTCCTAACTGTTGTTACCTTTTTAAATTCCAGCAATTGATAGTTACATGCTTACCTCCACAAAATGTACATTGCACAGTCATTTGGGGTGGCGAAGGGCACTCCGTTACTAAATGGCCTTGCCCCTTACAATTACTGCACTAAATATTGGGGCGCATATTAATCAGTTTATGCCTCTTTTCCTTATCTTTTGCCAGATTAACAGTGAACTCGTTCATCTTTTTTGTCAAAGTTAACAACAAAGTCTCATTTGGATCCTTTGATACTAGTTCATTAGATAACTCTTTTATAGGTATTGATTTTTGATATGGAAAATATGGGGAATATGGAATTGTAGTTGTTGGTGGTAGAGACTGCAATGGAACAACATTCAATATCCCTTGCGGATTGATACTAAGATTTGCGCCGTAGTCAATTGTCCTTGGATAACTATTCACTATTTTATTCCAGGTTGATATTTGATATCCTCCTTGAGATGGAATCATTGTGGCTCATGTGGTTAAAAATTGATCATAATGACATTCTACCCATACCTTAGCTCGGTCAAGTGAGGCAGCTACAGTCGCAGGTTGGGCCTCCTTTACAAACATCTTCAATTCTAGTGGGTATAGTCCATTAACCAATATAGACATAACAAACGAGTCTGGCATTTGGTTATTTGGCTATTTTTGAAAGATATCTGCTACTCGGCCATAATATGACTGCACTGCTTCTCCCGGTACCATTTTGCTATTCATTAATCTTTCTTTAAAACATTCTTCAAATCCTATTGGTCGAAAATGAGTCAAAAACGTATCTTTCAATGCCTCCCAATTAGAAAATTGTCCCACGAATTGGCAATTATACCAATCAAATGCCGTGTCTTTCAAGGTCGCTGGCAGCCATCATAATCAAATATCTTCAGTTCTACCATTGTTGGCTACACATGCGGTCAGGAATTGAGACAAGTGTTGTTTTGGGTCGGCTCTTGGAAGACCCCTAAAGATAGGTAATGGGGCTACGCTAGTTGTGCAATCACCCACCACACCCATTTGTACCGCAATTGGTACTGCTAGACCCCCCGCCACCATTGAAGGTGACAATGATCTACTTACTTCCTTGTTAAAATAACTGCTGCCTCCCTCAATTGTTTTTTTTGGCCTCCGCAATTTGATATTATTATCTGCAAATAGATTTATCGGTTGAAGTTGAGGTGAAAATGACGGATTTTGGAATATATTGAATTGGCCCTTACTGGCAAGCAATACATTCCCTACTGAAGAACTAGCCTTGCTAGAATTGCCTGTATCCACTATTGAAAAAGTGCCCAATGGAATATCCAATTCTTATGTGCTCCATTCTCTTTCCATTAATGGACTCAAGAGATACACTGGGCTACTCGTGGAGTTACCCGCGAGTACTTTTGGCAATTTCTTTAACGGTATATATGTCTAAAATATTAAAGATCTTTCATATTCTTGGTATACTTGGATATGCCGACAGGCATGCAACCATGGTTTAATCCGACTCTGTCGACGTTTCCTTTTTAGCTTCCGTTCTTGCTCGTCCCGCAACAAATTTCTTACTTATGCTCTCTCTTGTCTTCCTTTTGACTAATGTATTTTTCTCTGAGCAATGTTCTCATTCTTATTAACCATAATCTTTCATCATCTATTATTGATATTGCTTTCCATCACTAATTTAACTACTCATTCGGCAGTTAATTCCTAACACTCAATACTATTGACAATCCCTAGCAACGGCGCCAAAATGTTGTTCTCGTTTATCTCACTTACTCTACCAATACTATCCAGAGTAAATCTATGAAGGGAGATTCAAACACAGGGAGAGACTATCCGCATTGAATTAAATTATTAGGGTCACATAACTAACTATCTATTGAACATTAGAATCCAATGTACACGTACATGCTTTTCTCTAAAATACTGCCATCCACTTTACTAGTTCTCCTATTCCGCAACTAAAGATACTTTGTGATACAACCCTCCACCAATACTCCTACTGTAATCTTTTGTCTTCTTCTGAATTCATAACAACAATTGGCAATATTACACCATTTCCACAGACTGCATACACGCGCTTCTTTCTCCAATCACTGGAAATAATTCCTCACCTACAACGTCGCTCAAAACAAATTCTTACTCCAATATTCTTTACCGCTCAACTCTCACAGTCAATACGGCATGACATTCACATCTACAACTGAACTTCATTGACATAGTCGGTCTTCAATCTCCAATTCACCGCAAAGAACTTCACGTAACAAACAATCATAATTTCTTACTCATCCACATAAATATAAATTTTCCATTTTATTACTATACTTCAACATTGACATGGTATAACCTTTCAGAATAGAATTTGGATCCTCCGCTACAGTCTAACAAAAGAAAAGAGAGAGAGGTAGTACCAAGCTTATCCCGGCTCAAGACTATCATAGTCTGGCTCTGACTCCCCCATACCGAATCAATTTATACTTGTCCCATCTATGTTAACTGCTTCACAACCGATGATAACTACTTTTCTTTACTTCCTCATCTATTCTGCCTTCTAAACTAGCTATTCATCAGCTTCCTGCCTATTCTTAATCTTACAAACTATGTATTGTAAATCCTAAAATTCCTATCCATTCTACATGTTGTCAAACAAGTATATGACAATGGAACATATTTGTTATAAGAACTTGATGGTACAGAATTGAAGAAACAAATAGCAAGAAAGCAAATCAAGTTATTTAAATAAAGAGGTGAAGAAATTTATTTTAATGAAGAATCAACAGATATTGAGGTTCTAATTTTCCTTAGGATTGATTTGAATTGATTAGAATTTGATTTAAGATTTAGGGTTTGATTAGAGTTAGGGTTTGATCAAGGTTTGACTTAGGATTTGACTTAGGTTTTGACTAGGATTTGACTAAGGTTTAACTTAGGTCTTGACTTAGGATTTGATCTATGATTTGATTAGGATTTGAATAGGATTTGATCTAGGGTTTGATTTAGGATTTGACTTAGGTTTTGACTAAGATTTGACCAAAGTTTGACTTAGGGTTTGACTTAGGATTTGACTTAGGTTTTGACTTAGGGTTTAATCTATGGTTTGAATAGGATTTGACTTAGGATTTGAACAAGCTATGACTTAGGATTTTAAGATTTCTATTTTTTAGTATTTTTTAAATTTAATATTTTATATATTATTTTCTTTTATGATTAATGTATGATTCATTTATTCTTCTTTTGTAATTTCTTTAACATTAGATCAAAGTTTGATTAATAGTGTTAAGATTTAATAGAAGTTGTTTAGGATTCAATTAGAGTTGTTAGGACCTTGTTACTGTGTATTTTCCTTTTATCTTCCATAGCCAAATGCCCAAAGCATTCTCGAGCAAAATTGTATGTATTACGACAACGGATTGTTGTAGAAGATCCAACCAAGTATTTTCTTCAACTTCTTTCTCAAAGGACTATGGTAACCAAGTTGGAGGAAATATGCGACGAGTTAGATTTGCAAATCCTATTGTTACACAAAATCAAAATCAAATATGTATTATGACCCTTCAAGCAATAGTCAAAATCATCACCCTTCAATAATAGTTCAAACTAATTATGGAATATTGCAAGAATCTGTAGCAATTTAGTATCTCCTCAATCCCACTTAGTACAATTAGACAACAAGAAGATCTTCAAGGATAATGCATATTTATCTCCTTTGATTGTAACGAGAAGTATGAATGCCAAAAAACCAATAGGTTTAGTACAACTTGAAGAAGATGAGGTATCTATAGATACTTCAGAAGAATCACCCAAATTTGTGGAATTGTCAAAAACTACTCTAGAAATAGCTAAAGAATTACAAGACAAACAACCTTCTTCTATAGTTGAACCTAATGAAAAAGAATACCAATTTGTAGGCAAGGAAGGACCTTGGACTTCTAGTACCTTTTTGAAACAACCAACAACTAATAGAACCTGTAGAATCTTACGACATATGGCAAGATCTTTGTAAAGCTAGAGCCAACATTTCTTTTGGACAATTAATTCAAGTAGCACCAAATATCAAAAAAGACCTTAAGGAAGGAGTAATATTATAAAGAAAAATTAAGAATATAGAAGAAATAGCTCAAATTGAAGTTGATGATCTAAAAGAGAATATCACCTTGGAAGAAGAGAATGGCAATAGAGAATATAGAATTATTGAGATAGATGTAAAAATTATAGATAAAATAATTTTTAAGGTCATAGTAGATGATGGAAGTAACATCAATATTATGCCTGAATCCACTATGAACAAATTGGGATTAAAAATCACTCACAAGGCAATTATGAAGGTCAAATTAGGTGATCAAAGACCTTCTCAACTTCTAGGTCAAATCCGTGACCTCCGTATGCAAGCAGGAGGTGTAGATTATGTAATATCATTATATATGATATGATTATATGAAGAAGCAGATAGTTACCCTCTCTTATTAGGAAGACGATGACTGAGGCAATCTAAAGGAATAACAAACTGGGGGGCTTCTAAGCCTTATTTTATTTTTGGACCTTTAGATAATCATACAACAACCATAGTATCTAGTCACTAGTTATGGATTTGTTGTCTCATATTATCTTGGTAAAGAAGAAGGGAAGAAATAAGCTCAAGGTTTACGTGGACTATCGAGATTTGAACAAGTACACTCAAAAAGATCATTTTCTATTACCTTTTATTACTTCTATAATAGATGATGTAGTAGGGCATGACTTATATAGTTTTATGGATGGCTACTCTGGTTATAATCAAGTATCAATAATTTCTAAAGATTGGCACAAAATTGTATTTATATCACCGTGAAAAATCTTTATATACGTAGTGATGTTTTTTGGATTATGTAATGTTCCTTCAGCTTTTCCAAGAATCATGACCTATGCATTTTCAGACCTTCTCCAAAAAACCATGTCAGTATTTATTGATGATTTTAGTTGCCAATCATCAAAGGATGATCACCTTGAAAGCCTTCAATTGTGCTTCCAACGTTGTAGAAAAGTAGGAATTTTTTTTAATCCAAAGAAAGTTTATTTAGTAGTTAAAAAATGAGTTTTATTGGATTATATCATTTCGAAAAAAAGAAAACAACCTAATCCTGAAAAAGTAGAAATTATTACAAATCTACTAGCTCCAACACGTGTAAAGGATATTCAAAAGATTTTAGGGCACATGAGTTGGTATTGTGACTTGATTGAGTCATATTCTACTTATGCCTTATCATTGACAAATTTATTGAAAAAATCCACCAAATTTGAATGGACTTCCAAATGCCAAATTGGTTTCGATGCAATTAAAGCCAAATTGCTATCTTATCCTTGTCTACTATCGGCAAATTAGAATCAATCTTTCTATGTCTATTGTGATGCCTCTGAAATTGCAGTAGATAATGCCTTATGTCAACCTGATGATAAAGATGTGATCCATCCTATTGCCTTTGCTAGTAAGTAACTAACAAGTGCTGAACGGAATTATACAACCACTGAACAAGAATGCTTAGCTATGGTTTTTAATATCAAAAAGTTTCGACACTACCTTTTGATGAACAAGGTCATTTTCTTTGTAGACCACATGGCTCTTAAATACATTGTAAATAAACCAGACTTAAGTGGTAGATTAGCAAGATGGATGTTATTTTTAATAAAATTTGATTATACAGTGCAATACAAATTAGGAAAATAACACAAATAAGCCAATCATCTTTCACAATTATCTACACCTATAAGAATCTATGATATAGATGACAAACTTTTTGATGCCCATTTATTCCATGTTATGATAGCACCTATTTAATATGAACATATTGCCAAATTTTTGAGTACTCAATAATTATCCAATATCTTATCAAAAAATGAACGACAAAAGATTAGAGTGAATAGCACTCATTTTGCCCTTATAGCCAAGAAATTATATTGTCGAGGGATTGACAGAATTTTAAGACATTGTCTTACTTATGACAAAGTACCACTTGTGTTAGAAGCTTCTCACTCAAGTGCTTGTGGTGGACACTTTTTTGATCGATTAATAGTCCAAAAGATCTTTAGAATAGGCTATTTTTGGCCTATAATGTTTACTGATTTAGAGTCATTTGTAAGAGCTTGTGATGCTTGCCAAAGATATGTATGCAATGATTTAAATCTTACAATGCCTTTAAATCCTTCACTTTTACTTGTTCCATTTGAAAAGTAGGGTATAGACTATATTGGACCTATTTATCCTACATCTTCACAACAAATGCAATATATTATTGTAGGTATAGAATATTTGACCAAGTGGGCAGAAGTTAAAACTATCAAGAAGGCTGATGCTAAACAAATTGCCATATTTTTGTATGAAAATATTATAGCCCACTTTGGTTGTCCAAAAATCCTTGTGAGTGATAATGGTTCTCATTTTTTAAATGAGACCATTAAAAAAATGATCACATTATTTACCATCAACCATAAGAAGACAACTCCTTATCACCCTCAAATAAATAGTCTTACAAAAAGAGTCAATCAAATCCTAGTTCATATATTAAAAAAAATTGTGATGGATTCTAAATGCGATTGGGATCTTAAGCTTACTTCAGCTCTTTAAGCTTATCGAATTGCCTACAAAATTTCTACACGGTGTCGTGTTGTGGTTTGGCTACTATGTAAAAAAATTATATATGCATATTTAATGTATAATTTACTATATAGCTAAATGAGAGCCATATCAGCGGACTTTTATTGATTATAGGATGTGGTCAGGTTGCTAGTTTAGAAGAGATGTATTAAAAGGATTATTATTAAGGATTATACAACCTTATTTTCTTTTTAGTAGTGACTTTTGAAGTTAATTTTATATTAATAGTAACTTGTATATATCTTAAGTCACTTATGTTAGACATTGGTGATCCTTAAGATCTTATTTGCTTCTTTTATTTGGTGCTTAAAGCACCAAGTATGTAAATCTTATAAGAAGAAGGATTAGAAAAGGGTTTTTAGTGTAAAAAGGTAGTTTGGCCATCCATGTAGATGAATAGAGGTGGATGATAGAAATCTCTATTTTAATTGGCCAAAAATCATGCCCAATGGGCTTCAAGGAGGCTACCCGAGGGATTATTAGGAGTTAGGGTTTGTTTTTGGAGAGAAGTCGAACATTAAAGGCAAAGATCATAAGGTTTAGATTTTTGGATCTGGTTTAGGTGCAAATTTTGTGTGATTTGTACTTTTTATGAAGAAGTTATAGGCGCTCAAAGTTAAGGTGTCAATTTTGGACCTACTGTCACTCTTTTGGGTATAACTTGCGCATACAAAGAGCAATCAAGAATCAGTGACTAGGATTGGAAAGAGCACTTTTTTGGCTACACTTTTTATATATGGCTTGATAAAATCCAAGCAAGGGTGAAGGAAATATTGGGAGCTGAAGTCAAAGCTTATAGACTTAAGGGCAGTAAGTAACCCACTTATATAGTGGTTACATTTTGAGCTACATCTTATGCAATTTGATATATTTTTGGCTCAAAATTTGCAGGATTGTATTTGTTTATGTTACAAGACTATGTAAAAAAAACTTTGTGGCATTAGAATTTTGGATTTGTAAGATATAAGGAAAATAGTGCTTGGATATCTCTGAGCTAGGGTTTTAGGCACCTGCTAGAGGTTTTGAGATATCAGACGATCAGAAATGAATTTATAGTTGATTTTTTCTTGTGGTGAAAGTTAAGAAAATTTTCTACATTTTGAATTAAATTTTATAGAAACTAAATAATTGAATCAAGAGTTATTAGACTCTAAAGTTCAGTAAGAAATAAGTCCTTGATGGTGAATCAAATTTTGAAGGGTTTTTGTGGAAATTTGAACTCTTTTTGTACAAACTTACTTGAATATAAGAGGGTTTACATATATAACTTCTCTCTTCTGAGATTATTGTATTATTTGTCCTTTTTATTAAAGAAAAATCACCTGTTGGATTTTTGCCATCAAGTTTCAAATAAACTCTCTACAGCCAGGTATCCAATGTATTCCCAGATAGAAGACCATGTCATATGACAATAGGCTACACCTTTTTCCTATATGGAATATGGTATATGGAATAGAAGCTATTTTGCCCATAGAATTTAAAGTTCCATCTTTACGCATTGCCATTAATGAAAGATTAGATACTTCTGAATCTTTGAAAGAACGATTAAAATATTTAATAAGATTAAACGAGAAGCAAAGATTTGCAGCCCAACACATAGAGACTTCTCAAAGAAGAAGGAAGGAGATCTTTGATAAAAAAATAAAAAGACATCTATTTACTCCAGGAATATGGATGATGGTTCAAGATGCTAGGAAATTAGATTTTTCAGCTAAGTTTGATGCACTTTGGATAGGACCATATATTATCAAAGAGGTCTTTGATAATAACTCAGTCAAATTTAAAATGTTAGATGGAAAAGACTTTCCTACACAAATTAATGGAAGTCATTGTAAAGAATACAAGGTGTGAACATTGATTAAAACATCAATATATCTTGTCATTTAGATAGTAATTTTAAATCCATCTTAATAGAATATAGGTATTAAGTTAATAACTAAGCAAGACACTGCTATATGTAGAACCATGTCAAGTTGGAAACAACCAATTGCCTTTCTGTTCTAGGTCAAAGTCATAATATTCTTCTTTTCTTTAATTCTACTTCTTTTGATAGATTATAATATCCAAGTTATAAGTCTTCTATCATTTTCTTTATAGACCATGTCAAAGATAAGAATTGGGTTTTTTCTACTCTTACGAATAATCCCAGATGGTCGCCATATGTGAGTACCACCAATAGATCTTAATTGGTGTATTGGTTAAAAATATAGTCTTAAATCATTTAGTTATATATATATGATGGTTAGAGATTTTTTTTGACTATTTAAGTATTTATTAGAATTTAGAAGTATTTATAAATATAAAAGTCTTATTAGAAGAAAAGTTACAAAAATGGAATCTTAGTAAGTCTTGGAGGCAATTATTTTAGTTGGTTTAGTATTTTTATTTATTATTAAGTATTAAGAATTAGTTATTAAGACCAATGTCTACATTGGCCTTCTAACTACATGTATTATTCATTAAAAACCTATAAATGTTACTTAGTAGATAGAAGAAACATGCGAAAGAAATTTCATGTCTTCTTAATTATTTTTGTAGAAAATAGGATTTTGAGTTGATTTTTATTGATTTTATTCTTATAAAATTTTTATTAGGTAGAATAAAATAGTCTTAAATTGATATTATCATCTTAGAAATATTATAGAGATTTTTAGAATTTATTTAGAATTTATTTAGAATTTATTAAGAATTTTTAGAGCAATTTTGAAGACTTTGGTAAAAATGAGTTTTACCACCTTGGGAGCCATTATGAAGAAATGGATTAAGATTTGAAGGCCATATAAGGTTTCTAGGCTAATAGGGTGTTTTTGGATACCATGGTGAAGTCAAGAATGTAAAATTATTAGTTCTACTAGTATAAAATAGGAGGACCAGCAGCTAGTGTAGTCCTTGTAGGAAGGGAGGTGCACAAGTCCCATATGGATTGTGGCACCTTGGATGTAGGTAGGAGGATAAGACTAAGACCTTGTGGCCCCTCTAAGACACCCATATATACTACTTGTGAGCCTTGGTGAGGTTCGAATCCATGATCTTGTAACAAATTATCCTTGAGGTAAAAATTTCAACTTAATTTTTTCCATTATTTATCTTCTAACTTTGAATTATCATAACTTACTCATAGTAACTTAGATTTATATATTTTTTACATCATTGGAAAGATAAAATAAAATTATCTACTTGAAAATATAATTTTTATTTTTTACTTTTACTTTTTATTAGGTGAAAATCTAATGAACAGACTGTGACTAGTTTTGTACATATTTTACTTGTTTTGTGTTGTTCTTCTCCTTCATTGTTGTTTATTGCTCCTTATACTTTACACCACAATTTATAAGCAATTTTTAATTGAAGCCACCTTATAACTTGGATTGATGACTGAATTTAATCCTCATAATATCTTGATCTATTTAAAAAATCTAGAGGAATATGAGGGACATATAAAGTGAATATTACAAAAGCTACAAGATGCAAGTTCATATGCCAAGCTAAAAAAATATGTATTTTATCAATTAAAGATAGAATTTATAGAAAAGATTGTATCTATTGAGGGTTTGATGATGGATCCCAAAAAGATGGAGGCAATTATATAGTAGGCCATTCTAAAAATTGTGAGAGGCATATAATATTTTTTTGAGTTTGCTAATTTTTATTAGATTTTCATCAAAAATTACTCTGAGATTGCTACCCTTCTTATTCAATTGATATGCAACGACAAGTTGGAATAGGTGCCTCAAGCGGAGAAGGCATTTGAAGACTTCAAGACAACATTTATCATAGCTCCAATCTTAGTATATCTAAATTTTATAAAAATATTCTATATGGAAATTTATGCTTTGGATTTTGTATTAGAGGCCGTACTTTCACAAATAGGTATAGATAATAAATTCCATCTTCTTGCGTTTTATTCTCAAAAAAATTTTAGTATCAAAATTAATTATAAAATCTACAGTAAGGAAATTTTTACTATTATAGATTTTTTTCAAGAATGGCATCATTTTTTCAAAGGAACAATGTATCTTGTAACTTTATATACAGATCACAAGAACTTAGAATATTTTATATTAGCTTGGATTTTTAATTGCCGCCAGGCTCAATAGAATATGTCATTATCTTGATTTAATTTTATTATCATTTATCGATTTGAAAAGCAATAAGAATTGTTTGATGCTTTATCAAAGAGATCATATTTTATACCAAGGATTGAAGAAACAACGTTTGATTAACAATATGCAACTTTATTGAAGCTAGAGCAATTTTGCCTTTATGCTACTATTACATCGGCATCTATTGATTCTAATTTTTTTGATGAAGTATGTGTTGCAACTGGTAATGATGCTTTGGCCTTTGATATTGTGAGTCATTTAATTTAGTCATTAGTTGTTTTAGGATAAAATAATGCATTTAGAATATCAAAATTATAATTGTAAAGCAAAAACATATTTAAATGATGCTAAATGAAGGAAAATAATATTAGTGAGAAAGAAATAGGATCTTAATAAGTCTTGGAGGTAATTATTTTAATTAATTTAGTATTTTTTTTAATAATAAAAATTAGTATTTAGTTATTGAGACCAATTTCTATATTGGCCTTCTATCTATATATATTACTTATGAAAAATATATAAATGTTATTTAGTAGATAGAAGAATCATGAGAAAAAAAAAAACCTCATGTCTTTTTAGTTATTTACGTAGAAAATAGGATTTTAGTTGATTTAAATTGATTTTATTATTATAAAAAATCTCCAAGATAGAATAAAATAGTCTTAAATTGATATTATCATCTTAGAACTATTATAGATATTTTTAGAATTTATTTAGAATTTATTTAGAATTTTTTAGGATTTTTTAGAGTAATTTTGAAGACTTTGGTAAAAATAAGTTTTACCACCTTGTGAGCCATTATGAAGAAATAGAGCAAGATCTGAAGGCCATACAAGGTCCTTAGGCTAATTGGATATTTTTGAATACCATGGTGAAGTCAAAAGTGCAAAAATATTAGTTCTACTAGTAGAAAATAGAAGGACTAGCAGCTAATAGGAAGGGAGGTGCACAAGTCCCATATGGGTTGTAGCACCTTGGATGTAGGTAGGAGGATAAGATTAAGGCCTCATGGCCTCTTTTGGTTTTATTGTTTTACTTATTCTACTAATACTGCCTAGAATAAATCTGTAAAGGGGGATTCAAACACAGGGAAAGACTAACCGCATTGACTTAAACTGTTAGGGTCACACAACTAACCGCCTCCAAACATCAAAGTCGAATACACATGTAAACGCTTAAAAAAAATGCCGTCCACTCTATCGGTACTACTACTCTGCAACTAAGAATAAAACTTTGTGATCTAATCTTCCACAAATTCTCTTACTGTAATCTGCTATCTTCTTCCAATTGCATAACAACATCCGGCAATGTTATATTGTCTCAATAGATCGCTTACACCTACTTCACTCTCCAATTACTAGAAATAACTTCTCACTAAGAACTTCTTCCAAAACGAATCATCTCTCTAAAATTCTCTTTCATTGTTCAACTCTCACAACCAATACGACATAATATTTTTACTCACAATCAAACTGCATCAATATATCCAACCTTCGGCTACCAATTTACCACATCAAATTCAAGCAACAATCGATTACAATTTCTTATTCATCCATATATTATTGAATTGAATTATATATTTTTATTACTGTACTCTATGATTGACATGGTTCAATTAATTGGAATGAAATCCGGATTCTCTACTATAATCTAATAAAAACAAAAACAAGAAGTAGCACCAAGCTTATCCCAGCACAACACTATCACAGTCTGGTCCTGACTCCTCCATATCCAATCAATTTATACCTATCCCGACTATGTCAACTACTACACAATTGATGATAACTACTTCATCTAACTTTCTCATCCATTCTATCTTCTAAATTGGCCATTCATTGGTTTATTATCCATTTTTAATTCTATATACTATATATCGTAAATTATAAAATTCTTGCCTTTTCTACATAGCCCTACTCTTAATTGTGTAGCGCCCTCGCAAACATAGAATTCGTAGAAAGAATTTTTATTTATGAAGCTGGTTCTTTAGAATGAAATACTTCTAGATTCTCCGTAGGAGGTTTTTTTGTGTCTGGCTCTAACAGTAAGTCCTCATCCTCCTCCAATAAATTTATATGGTTGCGCTTCAACTGGACTAATAAATCTTCATTATCCGCTCCCAATTATCAAACTTTAGCCTCCAATTGTAGAATTATGGCATCTTTCACCTCTAATTGCTGCTCTTGTTGCTTCATCTTCTCTTCCAGCTCACTAATATTCAAAACTAGTGGAACAAATACTTGTCACTGAATGACATTGGCCAAATCGCCCTCCAATTTTGCCACTTCATCCTTCAATGCACCAATTTTTGCTTGCAGCTTATCTATTTCAATTCTGTATTGGTCTCCCAATTTCACCTTTTCCTATTCCAATTTCACTGCTTTTTCACGTTTTGCTTGCAACTAGCACTTCAGTGCCTCCCTTTTCAAATCCTATGTTGTACAATTCTCTATTAGTTCTTGCTTTTGGCCGTTCAGGATTCTTTGAGTGTGATCTTTATCATTTGCTCAATTTTTCTTTTCCTCCACTAATTTCTATTCCAATGCTAGCTTGGATTCCGTCTTTGCTCTAATAAGGTGACCCTGTTCTACAATTCGGCAACTTTTTTTTATTATCTCCTTCCTGCTGGACTCCAATTGTTGCCTTAAATTTCCTTCCAACTAACTCATGATAAGCTGCAATTGGGAAATTTGACCCAATATTACTTCCATGAAGTTCTCTCCTTCCAATATTTTGGTGTTCAAAATTGGAGCCTCTGCCGCCCTCTCAATCATTGCATGAATAAGAATCCTCCTTGATATAGTCTCCGGGATAGCCTCCCGTTCTCGCGATCTACTTGATTCCCCAATTTTGTACACCACTACTTCTAGACTAAGTGGTAAACTCCGCATACCTTATTGCGGCATTGGAGAAGATACAATTTTTTCCACTGCTGGTTGACTTAATATATATGTAATAATAGAATGCACATAATTGGAGCATAGCAAAGATACAAATTTATATATTTTTTGCTTGGCTCCCATCTCTATATGGATATGGATTGCTACAAAGGCTGTCTAATTAAATACCATGCCTTCAAGTGTTCCAATCATAGAAAACAATAAGCATTTGGACATATATGTGGTATGTCGGTTCAAACTTAACCGCTTCTGAACAAACCGCATCCACTCCACAAGCTCTGGTGTAAGTACCTTCGCCACTTTCCAGCCTTGATTCTTTTGAAATGATGATATGTCTCTTTTGAAGTAGCTTCCCGGTCTGAAGTCATTGGACACTTTGATGCCTATCGTAAATTCACCTATTGGTAGATGTAATACCTTTTATAAGGTACTCTCATCGATTCCAATTATTCTCCCCTTTACTACACTCAAATCATCCTCTAGGTCATAATTTTCTATATACTCTGCCACTAGTTCTATATCAATTGGTGGCAAGTTATCTGACCCTCAAAAAAATTTATACATTTATATATTTTTAAAATCTCTCTGCCTTTGTAGGGACCAACAAATTTCCAACTTCATTGGCTCTATGTTGGTGATCACTACTAGGAACGGCGATTGCAAGTTATTCTTACTTCTCACGTTTTAGATATTTTTTTCTCCATCTGTAGCTCTCTTTGACCTTTCCATCGACATTGTGTAATGCTTACTATGCATTCCTTGCTCATACTAGCGTTACTCTCTAACTGCAGAAAATCCTATACTCTAATAAGCATACACTCAAACAACCAAGTTCAGAATGCTAATAAAAACTTCTATTAAGTGCCTCGCTCCTAATCTTTTATTTGGGGTCTGAATCAACAATCCTTAATTTAGTGTACCAGATCATCACTTCCGATTTGCCAGACTAGTCCGTATTAGGATCCAAAATTGACCAACAGCCGTCTTTCCTAACCATCATGCACCTTCAATAAAGATAATCTTATCATAAATAGGTACACCCTCTTTCCTCCCAATTTTGAAAACCTATCCCGAATTTATGTAAAATAAAGACATAATCAATTTTCATTAATTTGGGTGGTAAATTGAATATCCATAAAATCTTCTAATTGAACTGAACCATTATGAAAGGCTTCAATTACTCGATACGGTCTATGCCAATAAACTTGGAATTTCCCCGGAAAATTATGAAAGCGGTGTCGTATTGTAATTGCTTACAGTATGTAAAATCCACTCAAAATGCATAATATGTTTATGAGTTTAGATATGTATTAGAATGGTTAGTGAAATAAATTTAAAGAAGTTGGTGTAAGAAAATTTATTTTAGATTTTTATTTAATTTGGTTATGGGATTTAAATTATATAGAACCTAAATGTTTAGTATGAAGCCTTGAGAGAAGGTGGAAGCCTAAGGATGAAAATTTAAGCTAATAGGAGGCTAATTAGAAGGGATGAAATCAAGGCATGGTCGGATGAAGGCAAGGAATGGAAAACTTCATCCCTATTGATTGAATACCATGCCCAATGGGCTTTGAGGAGGCTGCCTAGAACCTTAACAAGGGTTTTGGCGACTTCAAGGAGGCCATTAGAAAATCAAAGACTAACGTTAGAAAGTTTTTTTTTTGGACTACAATTTTGGTATAAAAATTGAGGGATTTGGAGTTTTAATGAGGGAGGAGTAGGCGCTTGAAGTTAGGATATACAAATTGTACCTACTGTCACTCTTTTGAAGATTGGAGGAGTTGTATAAGAACTTTTGGAAATCAAGAGGTACAACTACAGAGATGATTTTAAGCTCTACATCTAATGTGGAAGAATTTCTAAAATTGGAATTTTAAAGAAGGAGATATTGGGAGTCAAAGATAAGAGATTGAATTCCAAGGCAGTAAGTAGACCGTTTTGTTGATAGTGATGGGGTTTGCCATATCTTAAGTTTTTGGACGAATTTTTGTTTCAAACTTTTCAAAAAGGTGTATTAATATGCTAAAAAGTTATACATCAAAAATTCATAGTATTTAGACTTTTAGATTGTAAGATCTGAAGAATTTAATACACAAGTATTTGTAAACAAGGATTTGAAGCTATTGCTAGGATTTTGGCAATATCTAAAGATTGGTAATGAATTGACAATTGAAATTTGTGGTGGTAGTTTTGAAGAATACATCAATATTTCACGTTGTCTTACTGCATTTACGTGCAGTGTATAAAAATATTAAATATCTTGTATCTATTGTTAATATATGTGTGAGTGCTAGAGGTTATTTTAGAAGATATTATAAGGAGAGGATTTATTATAGCCACTTAGGTAATAAATTAAGATGGCTATATGTTTTGTTCCTACCTTATTTATATCCAAGAATAGACTCTTTTGTAATTAAAAGAAAAGTAAAGGTTGTTTTATCTTTCTTGTTGACTTTTGAGGTAGAATGGACCTTATGAGGGATAAGAAAGAAGAGCATGGGGTGAATAAGGCCTATCCAATAGGATTTGGCTGCCCATGTGAGCGTCTCATAGTCTAAAATGGAAAGAAAGGGAGATATACTCCTCTTGTTAGACCGAGGAGAGAGGGAGTTTTTGAATGGTAAACTTTAGAGACAGATAGCTCCAAGGTGATAGAAGCGTTTGTAATGAAAATTGGTAGGTGTGTTCTTCAAATAGTGAAGATTTTAGAACCTACTCACTTGCTTGTTTTGGAGTTGTGAACAAAAAATTATGCTTGTTTTAGTAGAGTAGGGTTTACTGCCACCCGACAAAGAGGGGTAGAAACTTCAAGCTGCCACTGCAAGTTTGATTTCGACTCTTACTTAGTGAAATTTATAGAAAGTGTGAAAAATTGTGCTAGATTTCTATCAAGACATCTCTTGTAGCATTTGGAGTTGGAGAGCGAAAGTTGTGAGCTTGAGAGTGGGAAAGGGTTTGCTACCATCCGACGAAGAGGGGCAGAGACTTTGTTCAACCACCCAAGTCGGAAAGTCTCTTTAATCTTTTTGATATTTTAGATGCTTATAGTAGCTTGTGTAAGCTTTCCAAAAAAATAAAAATCAATAAATTTGGAGCTTTGATGAAAGTTTTATGAGCCGTGAAGTGCCAAAGAGGGAAAATTGTTGCTAGGGTTTGAAGAGTAGAATCAACTAGCTACAAAATCTGGAGTTTGAGAGGCATGCATGCGAAATTTCAGAGCAAGTTAGATGATGGAGTGAACTTTCTAAAAAGCTATTGCATGTCTAATTTGGAGAAGGGAAGTGATCACAACAAAGGCTGAAGTGAAGAGGAGCTATGCTGCCTTTGCATTTGCTTGGAAATTTTAGTGCCTACTTCTTTTAGCCATAACTTTTAAACGGTAAGTCATCTATTTGTGAAATTTTGATATGTTTTACAATGGATTATTGGCTTTCCATAGGCTATAAGCGTGCTTGATTCGACCTTTGGATGAATTTTTAGTGATTTATTTAGTTTTAGCTTGTTGTATAATTTGTATTCCTCATATGCGGTTGTATTTTGAGGTATACTTGAATACATACACACTTTGCTTATATCTTTTATACAAGTATATATACTTGTATTTATATCAAGTATTTTACAAGTAAATATATCAAGTATTTATACAAGTATTTTATAAGTATTATACATAATACTTATACAAGTATTTATATAAGTATTATTTAAGTGTTTATATTTTATATTTGTACAAGTCTTGTACAAGTATAATATAAGTATAATTTGAAAGCTTGAACAAATATTGTGCAAGTATAGAAGATACTTGCACGGCTTCCTCTCATGTTCCCTGCTAGTTCTAGTAGCAGCTAGAAACCTGGCGTTTTTTTAAGGCGAATTCTCTCTACCCGACAACGTAAAGTTAAAGTGGATTTAGATGGTTGGATTAAAAGTTATGAGTTATTGAAGTTTGGCAAAAATTCCCTTTCTATGGGGGAATGAGGGTTTTTGAGCATTTGTTATGTTTTGAGAGGTTTGAAGAAATAAGGCTTACGTATTGGATGTAATAGCCTTATGAAAAAATATTTTATTTAAATTTGGAAGATTTTATTATACTTAGATATTGCTTGAATAATTAGTGGTAGACAGAAGCCCAGTGCTTTCTTGAGACAAATTCTCTCTACCATGACAGCGGTTATTATAAAGAAGCACTAGGTTATTGGGCATAAAAGATTTAAGACATAATTTATTATTATAATAACTCTTACGACAGCGCTATGTAGCTTCCATAGTTAAAAGAGCTGTAGCTCTAATTTCATCCAATTTTTTTCAATTATGCTAACTAATATTGGAAGGATTCTTGGTTACCAAGACGTTCATCCAATGCAATTCAAAAACTCGGAACTTCCAATTCAATTGGTAATATTGCTTCTTGCTTGTATATCAATTAGAATGGTGTAGAACTGGTGGTCACTTTATATGCAATACGATATGCCTACAAGGCTGCAAACAATTTTGTATCCCAGTCCAATCTCACACCAGACATTGTCTTAGTTAAAATTTTGCACAAAATACCGTTGGTCTTTTTAGTCTATCCATTGGTCCAAAGGTGATATGGGATTGTCTTCCAATATTTGATCTCATATTTAGCTATCAAAGCCACAATTGTAGAATAAATAAAATGGATTCTGCGATCACTAACCAATTCTTTGGGATATCCAAATCGAGTGATAATGTTCTTAAAAAAAAAAATCTAGGTATTATATTAGCATTATCATTTTTTGTTGTCACCGCTTCAGTTTATTTTATTACATAATCGATCACTACCAAAATATATCTTTTATGGCTATTTCATGAGGCTGGTGCAATTGGTCTTACAAAATCAATATCCCATTTTACAAATGGTGCTTGAGCCAAAATTGGTACCAACTACATGGCAGAAATTCTAGTAGGTCTACCAATATGCTGACAAAGATCACAACGTTGGACATATTGGTGTGCATCCAAAAACATTGTTGGCCACTAATATCCAGCCATTAAAGCTTTGGAAGCAGTGCTGTCACTGACAAAATGCTCTCCGTAGCTATATAAATGGCATCCTTCCAATATGGTACATACTTCACTTTAAAAAATACAGCAGTGTCGTGGTAGAGAAAATTTCTTTAAAAAAGCGATGGGCTTTTGCCTGCCACTAATTACTCAAGTAAGATCCAAGTATAGTAAAAACCTCCAAATTTTATATAAAGTCTCTTTCATAGAGCGATTACACCCAATACACATTTGAGCGATTACACCCAATACACAAGTCTTATTTCACAAAAAATAGTCAACTATATCAAAATATTCATTCACCCGTAGGAGGGGAATTTTTTCTAAAATTCATTAACCTATAACTCTTATTCTAACTATTCAAATCTGCTAAAATTTCACTTGAAGTATTGATGTGCTTTTAACAACTAGCACAACAAATTTCAACTATTAATTGCTTATTGATCTTTAGATATTGTAAAAATCCTAACAATAGTTTCAAACCCTTGTTTACAAACACCCATGTACTAAATTCTTTGTATCTCACAAATCCAATGTCTAAATGCTATGAAACTTAGATTTATAGCTTTTCACTACAAAGATTCACCTTTTTAAATATTCTTAGACAAAAATTCATCCAAAAACTCAAGATATGGCAAATCCCATCACTATCAACAAAACGGCCTACTTACTGCCTTGGAATTCAATGTGTTGTCTTTGACTCCCTATAACTCCTTCTTCAGAACTCCAATTGTAGTAATTCTTGCACATCAAATGTAGATCTTGAAACCCGCTCTCCAACTGTACCTCTTGATCTCCAAAGCTTCAGTACAACTCCTCCAATCCTCAAATGTGTGACAGTAGATACAAATTTCTTATCTTAACTTCAAACGCCTACTTCTCCCTCATAAAAACTCCAAATCTCTCAATTTTTATACCAAAATTGTAGCCCAAAAAACAAGCTTTCTAACCCTAGTCTCCGATTTTTGAATGGCCTCTTTGAAGTTGCCGAAACCCTTGTTCTTGTTGCGGGTAGCCTCCTCAAAACCTATTGAGCATGACCATTGACCAATAGGAATGAAGAACTTCATCCTTTGTCTTCATTCATCCTCACTTTGTCTTCATCCTTCCAAATAGGCCTCTTAGTAATTTAATTCTTCTTCTTTGGATCCCAATTGCCTCTCAAGGCTTTATACTAAATATTTAGGTTCTATATAATTTAAAAGCCATAACCAAATTAAGTAAAAATCTAAAATAAATTTTCTTACACCAACTCTCTTTAATTTATTTTACTAATCATTCTAACACACATCTAAACTTATAAACATATTATGCATTTTGAATGGATTTTACATATTATAAGCAATTACAGTACGACATCCACATACTCCAAACCTGCACATCCTCTGGTATGTGCCACATATTACCTCTATTCATCTTCTTGAAAGAGGTCTGAATCACCCATAGGTTCTTCTACTTCATGTGTTTCCTCCAAGTGTTGAGGAGAAATTTCTTCAAGGTCTTCTATCGTGAATTTTTCATCTCTTCTCTTGAAAGTCTTGACCCTCTTTCCGGCTACCGGGAGTCTAATGATAGTTCCATCTAGCTCGCGTAAAGAATATGTGGCATTATCATGGACCGTTGTTGTGGTAGAGAGAATCTGCCTCAAGAAAGCACTAGGCTTTTGGTTGCAACTAAATACTCAATCAAGATCCAAAATAATAAAACCCTCAAAATTTATATAAAAGTTTTTCTTTTAGGGCTATTATACCCAATACATAAGCCTTATTTCACAAAAACACTCAACTATATCAAAATACTCTAAACCCTCATTCACCCGTAGAAAGGGAATTTTTTCTGAACTTTATTAATCTATAACTCTTAATCTAACCGTTTAAATCCACTAAAATTTCACATAAAGTACTAATGTGCTTTTATTAGTTAGCACAACAAATTCCAACCGTTAATTCTTTATTGATCTTCAGATATTATAAAAACCCTAACAGTAGTTTTAAACCCTTGTTTTCAAACACCCGAGTACTAAATTCTTCATATCTCACAAACCCAATGTCCAAATGCTATGAAACTTTGATGTATAGCTTTTCAGCACAAAGATTTACCTTCTTGGAAATTTTTAGATAAAAATTCATCTAGAAACTTAAGATATGGCAAAACCCATCACTATGAACAAAACGGCCTACTTACTGCCTTGGAATTCAAATTGCTGTCTTTGACTTCCAATATCTCCTTCTTTAGAACTCCTATTGTTGACATTCTTCCACATCAAGTGTAGAGCTTGAAATCACCTCTCTAGCTGCACCTTCCGATCTCCAAACGCTCTCATACAACTCCTCCAATCTTCAAAAGAGTGACAGTAGGTACAAATTATACACATTAACTTCAAGCGCCTACTTCTCCCTCATAAAAACTCCAAATCTCTCAATTTTTATACCAAAATTGTAGCCCAAAAAACAAACTTTTTAACCCTAGTCTTTGATTTTCGAATGGCCTCCTTGAAGTTGCCGAAATCCTTATTCTTGCTGCGGGTAGCCTCCTCAAAGCCCATTGGGTATGGTATTCAACCAATAGGAATGAAGAATTTCACCCCTTGTCTTCATTCATCCTCACTTTATCTTCATCCTTCCAAATAGGCCTCTTAGTAGTTTAATTCTTCTTCTTTGGACCCCAATTGCCTCTCAAGGCTTTATACTAAATATTTAGGCTCTATATAATTTAAAAGCCATAACTAAACTTGTTAAGCTGCATGTTAAAAAAGAGTAGCCGAAAAAATGTTCTTTCCAATCCTGGTTGCCGATTTTCTATTGCTCTTTTTACGTATAAATTATGTCCAAAAGAAAGACAATATGTACAATTTCAACACCTTAACTTTGAGTGCCTATATCTCCTTCATAAAAAGTCCAAATTATCCAAAATTTACACCAAAACCATATCTAAAAAATCAAACTTATTAAACTTAGCCTCTAATGTTCAACTCCTCCCAAAAAACAAACCCTAATTCCTAATAAACCCTTAGGCAGCCTCCTTGAAGCCCATTGGACATGATTTTTGACTAATAGGAATAGAAACTTCTATCATCCATTCCTATTCATTCACATGGATGGACTAACTACCCCCTTTCATACTAAAAACTCCTTTTTAATCCTTTTACTTATAAGATTCACATAATATGTGTTTTAAACACCAAATAAAAGAAGTAAAAAAGATCTTAAGGATCACCAATGTCTAATAAAGGTGGCTTAAGATATATAAAAGTTATTATCAATATAAATTCAAACTCAAAATCATTATCAAAAAGTAAATAAGATTTTATAAATCTTAATAATAGGCTTTTTAGATAAATTCTTTTTAAACTGACAACCTAACTACATCTTGTAATCAATAAAATCTATTGTTATGGCTTTCATTTAACTATATAATAAATTATACATTAAATATATATATACAATTTTTTCACATGGTAGCCAAACTATAATACGATAGTACACTTTGCATCAATCTATACATTCAATTTTAGATAACTAGTATGTGATTTTAATTGGGATGAAGAAGCTTTGATGAATTAATTCTATTAGAGATTAAGAGATAATGTGAAGAATTTGTTATTATCACTTTTGAATCCACAATTACTCAATCAAGCCATCAATCAAGCCATGAAATATTAAAATCAATTATTTCAACGTCGTCAAGATTAATGTTCATGGGCTTTAGCAAGACAATACATAATTTAATATACTCTTGCTATATTCGCAAGCATTTTGAATTCACATTTAGAAGCGATATAACAAATTATTAGTAAGTATTTAAAAATAATATAGCAAATTTTAAGATGTTTTTTTAAAAAAAAAATTGATATATTATCAAAGCACTGACCATATGATTATACCATAGATCTTCAAGAAAGAACGCAATCACTTTTTGGTCCAATTTAAAATCTTTCTTAAAATAAGATTTCAACATTAAAAGATTATATTAATGAAAATCTTGTAAAGAACTTTATTAAGCATTCAAAGTCTCTAACAAATACACCTATATTTTTTATAAAGAAAAAAAATGGTTTCTTGCATATTTATATTAATTATTGAGAATTGAATAAGATAACAGTGAAGAATTATCCACTATCGTTAATCTTAGGAATTTTAAAATAACTTGGCTAAGCTAAGATCTATACTAAGATAGATCTTTGTCGAGCATACAACTTGGTATGGATTAAAGATAGAGACAAATGGCAGATAAGATATGGATATTTTGAATATAATATCATGTCCTTTGGATTAATAAATGTACTTGCTATCTTTTAATATTTAATGAATAACATCTTTTAAGAATATTTAGAAAAATTCATAGTGAGTGATCTTGATGACATCTTGATTTATTCAAAAAATCTAGAAGAATACAAGGGGCATGTAAAGTTAGTATTACAAAAGCTATAAGACGCAAGTTTGTATGCTAAGCTAGAAAAATATATATTTCATCAATCAAAGATAGAATTTTTGGGATACATCGTATCTACTAAAGATTTGATGATAGATTCCAAGAAAGTAGAGGCGGTTATATAATGGACCATCTTGAAAACTATAAGAGATGTATAATATTTTTTTTGATTTGCTAATTTTTATTGGATCTTCATCAAAAATTATTCTCAAGTTGCCACCCCTCTTACTCGATTGACATACAAAGACAAGTTGAAATGGGGGCCTCAAGTAAAAAAAACATTCCAAGATCTCAAGATAATATTTACTACAGTTCCAACTTTGATGCATCCAGACTTTACAAAAATATTTTATATAAAAATTGATGCTTTAGATTTTGTACTATGAGGTGTACTTTCACAAATAGGTATAGATGATAAATTCTATCTTATATTTTATTCTCAAAAATTTTTTACTATCAAAATTAATTATAAAATCCACAATAAGAAGCTTCTTACTATTATGGATTCTTTTTAAGAATGGCATTATTTTTTTGAAGAAGCAATGCATCTTATGATTATATATATAGATCACAAGAACCTAAAATATTTTATGATAGCTTGGATTCTTAATCATTGTCAAGCTCAATGGAATATGTCATTATTTTAATTTAACTTTATTATCACTTATTAACTTAAGAAACAACAAGGGTTATTTGATGCTTTATTAAAAAAATCATATTTTATTCCAAGGATAGAAAAGACAATGTTTGATCAATAATATACAATTTTATTAAAGCCAAAGCAATTTCACCTTAGTACGACTATTATATCAATACCTATTGATTTTGATTTCTTTGATGAGATGCATACTACAATCACTAATGATGCTTTGGCCATTGATATCAAGCATTGCTTCAATAAAAATGTTAACAAGTTTAAGCTCAAGAAAGACTTTCTATATTTTAAAGAACATTTGTATATCCCAAAAGGACCAATAGAGCTATGCATTTTTCAATCTCTCCATGACTTCCCAATTATAGATTACTTTGGATTTAACAAGACCTTGTAACTTATTTCTGAAGATTTTTGATGGCTTCAAATGTGGAAGACTATGAAAGACTTTGTATTCTCTTATGACATCTATTCAAGGTCCAAGAATCTTTAAAATTGCTTATATAAATTCTTTCAACTCTTACTTATTCTAATATAGTCATAGTCTTCTATTTTCATGGATTTTATCATGGACCTACCACCATCCAATTTATTGGATATCATCTTTGTGGTGGTTAATTGATTTTTAAAGATGGTTTATTTTATTCTTTGTAAAAAGACTGCTTTTAATAAAAAAAAATGGTAAGGCTCTTTCTTCATAATATATATTAATATCATGGCCTATCAAATGATATCATATTTAATCAAGGATCCCAATTTATATCTAAATTTTGGATATGTTGTTTTGAAATATTGAAGGTAGATATTAAAATTTCTTCAACTTTTTATCTTCAAACTGATAATCAAACAAAATGAATTAAGCAAGTTTTCGAGCAGTATTTACGATACAACATCAACTATTAATAAGATGATTGGATCTCATATCTATTTTTAGTAAGGTTTGTATGTGATAATATTGATTATGCTTCAACTCAACAAATATTGTTTTATTTTAATTATAGATATCGTCTAAAGCTTCATCTATGAAATACATCAAAAAATAACAATTTAGTAGTTAAAGGATTTACAAAGTATCTATCACAATACCAAACAATCTTGAAGCTTTAATTGAAAACAACTCAAGATGCTTACAAGACATTTATACATAAATTCAAGAATCAATTGCTTATTTTTTATATTAAAGATAAAATATGGCTTCTTCAATGGAACATTTAGACCATGCAACTATGTAATAAGTTGGACTATTGGAGGTTAGGACCATTTTCTATCCAGAAGCAAATTAATGTAGTGGCATATTATTTAAAATTACCATCTTCTATAAAGATACATCCAATTTTTCATGTTTTTCTTTTGGAGCCTTATAGAAAGTTGCATATTTTGGAGAGAATATAATAATCACCGCCTAGTATCAAAATCAAAAATCATGAAGAATACAAGGCCAAAAAGATGTTGGATTTACAATGAAGGTGGAACAAATTTGAATATCTTGTCCATTGATTCAACTATGATATCAATAAGTGCACATAAAAATTGGTCAAAAATCTTGCTAATGCACTTGAAAAGGTACACAAATTTCATTGATTCTATTTCAACAAATTCAAACGTATTTGATGATAACTTCTTGATTAAGAATAGATTCAAAGAAGACTCATAAGAGGGAAAGAGTTAAATTAAAGCCTTCATTAGTATGTAATTATTTGTTCTAAGATAGAATAGAGTTGTAGAAGTAAGTCAGTCACCATGTCCAACTTTCAAGTATTGAGAGATTTAATAAAACAAGATTCAAAAGATTTACTTACTATATAAGCTTTAAATGAATCAATCTAATTTTCACAACCTTCAATTGAGCAAAGTGAGGACTATATATTTCAGTGCCAACTACAATTACAGTTGGAGCCATTAGGAACAACATCCAACCATATAAGTCTTGATTCCAATGTTTAACCTTTAATGATATTGCTTGAGCTTGAAAAGGTGAATCCTTCTAAGTTTGAGATCTTATTTGGAAGATGTTTTGAAGGCCGCAATGAAGATCAGATCTTTGGATGGAATGTTTCAAAAATAGAGGTACTAGCTCAAGATTATAGGCAATTTTTTTGAGGACCAATAGAACCTATTGTCCAAGAATAGAAAATAAAGTATTTAGCTTCATTAGTGTATTGTATTCTTAATTTTTTACATATATAGAAAGATTTTTGAAGGTATGAATTCTTCTTAAAACTCATCGCTAGAAAAGAGTTATTAAACAATTACTCACCAATAATTACAAATATTGACATAATTTTTTCTTTTATTGATGGAAAAATATATAATGTTATCATAAAAAAATTAATATTGCCAAAAAATTTATCAAACTGATTTGATAATAATTAATAATATATTATAAATATTATAAATATTATTTTAATACATAATTTACATGTATGGCTTATTTATTATTTGGAATATAAAAAACTAAAGAGGATTTAATTTCCATTTTTTAAATCTTAATAAACTGATTTTTGAAATTTGATGTAATTTAAATTATCTGATCATAATAAAATATTACTTAAGATTTTGTGATCTTAATTAGTATTAAAATAGAAGATTTTAATTTTATTTCTACTCTTAAAAGTTTATTTATAAGATATAAAGCATAGCTTTTTAGTTAAAAGATCAACCATCTTATTAAAAAAAATTATAATATTGTGTAATATGTAATATTTGAATAATATGTAATATGGAATACAAATTGTAACAAAAACATACTCTATCAAGTTTGACAAAAATCCAAATATATGTTGCTATAAAATAATTAAGATTCTTGTGGTTAATTTTTATTAGATCAAAAGAATTTTTTAAAAATTGATCAATTTTTAATTTAAATTATGATTTTAATAAATTAATTTTTATTCATCTTATAATTGGTCTTAGATACTAAATATTTCTTTAAATAAAAAGACGTAATTTGAAGTTGTTGCAAAACTAAAGCTAATTCAAAAGTCAATATAATTTTTATTTTAAATTCATTAATAAAATTTAAGACTTTAAAAAATATTTTATAAAAGCTATAATAAATGTTGATTTTAAATTCTTTAATTTTAATTATACCATAAAATTTATAATTTTTCATTAAAAGTCAATTACATAATTTTAATATTAATTTGAAGTTAGCACATCATGTCCAAAAAAGAATTGCTTTATTTTGCAATAATCAGTATTAGTGACTATTGGCATACTTGGTCATGCATCCAATCTTGGATTTTTTAGCTTACTTGGTTGTATACACTTACAAATATACTTACGGTTTGATTTCAGGGACATCCTAATTCTTGTGTTGTTATTGAATTTCCCTTAGAAAAGCCACTAATATTATTATTTGGACAACTCTTTTTTGAACATTTTGTGCTAGCTTCACATGCTGAGGAGATAATGTCCTACTAACACAAGGGTGATGTCCTCCTATTCTCTTCCAAAACAAAATGAGAATCATCAAAAATATATATAAATTATTATAGAATAAATAATTTTAGTATTAAATAATTATTCTTTTTTTAAAATATTAAAGATGATCCATCAATTAAATTAAGCTTATATCTATATTTATAAGGATAATGTCTTACTATCCCCTCTTTTCTTTTTCTTTTTTTAATTAAAATAAATAAATCAATATACTTATAAGATTTTTTAATAAAAAATAAATATTCCTATGAGATTTTCATGAATTTATTCTTTGAAGCTAATCAATTTATTTTATAATAAATTATAAATTAGTCAAAATAGTAGCTACAAAAATTAGTTTTATTCAAAAACATCTTTTTTTTATAACTATATATCTTGTTTTGTGGTTATATCACTTATTTCAACAATATTGAATAGTATGGCCATTTGATTCAAAATATATTTTTAATATTTTTTCTACTATATTTTTTATAATAAAAATATATATATTATAATAATTTAATTTATATATAATTTAATTAAATATTTTATGCAATCATAATATTTTTTATAGAATTTACAATTTTATATAATTTAACTTGTTATTGAACTTTAAGGTATAATTATGTAATTCTTAAAAAAAAACTTAAAAAATTGATTGTTACATTTAATATCAAATTGAATCTTTTGACTCAATATTTAAAGATCGAACAATTTGGCCAACACTTTTTAAATCATATTGTAGATCTTCAAAAAACCAATTTATGAATGCAATACAATTCAACTTGCTATTAGTATATTGATACATAAATATACAAAACTTTTAAGTATATATATAAATACTTTTTATTTTTAGAAAATCTAATTCTTATTGGAATCTATTAAAATAAAATAATATTTTCTAGATATAGATCAAATTTCCACTTGAAATTCATCTAAGTTATTTAATATTTTTTTATTTTATTTTAATAATAATAAAAACCAAAATAAAGTATGTCTAGTAAGTAATGTTCTAATAAATTGAACTTGAGATGTTGAATTGAAGTTCAATAACAAGTTAAATTTGGTTGATAAATCTTCAAAATTTAGAATTAGTATCATCAAAAAAAATTAAAAAATATATATATTTTTTATTATTTAAATAATATAATTATAATTCTATGATAATTTTTATAATTATTAATTTTTATATTGGTAGTATTAATAAGAATATTATTACATTGCAAGCATCAATTATCTTATTTATATATGAATTTGTGCTAATTTTTATTTTTATTTTTATTAACTTTCTTATTAAAAAAATCTTATATGTATTCAAAACCTTAATTTAAAATAACAATAAAATTTATAGAATTGAAGAAACAACAATGTAAAGACAATATTAATTTAAAACAAGACAATGTCAAGGATATGAATTAAGATATTATATGCATTAATAATTAATTAATTTTTATTGATTTTTATTAATTAACACAGATTATTAACAAAGGCCATATGGATATATATGATTGGGCAGGGCAAGGCCATGTAGCTATATGTAATTGGGCAAGGCAAGGCCATGTGGCTATATGTAATTGGGCAAGGCAAGGCCATATGGCTATTGGGGTGGAAGCAAGCAGCCTAGATTGTAAGGCCCTAACAAGGATGATTTCCATCATGCCTTCAATGCACCATATTTGATGATTAATAACCTCTAATAATTAATATTTTTTTCTACAAGAGATGAAATTAATTAGTGGGAAGAATACTAAATATAATAATAAAAGAAAAAAACTAAAAAAAAATATTATAAATTAAAAAAATATTACAATGGTTACTACCAAATACAAAGAAATTAAACAATTTTATATTAAGACTAAAAAACACACACAAACAAAATTAGATGAACACAAAAAAGCTATTATGTTCATAATTGTTTGGTACCTAGACGTTATTCCGTCTGCGCCAGTTCAGTGCAGATCTAGAACCTGAGCAGATTAATCTGTCTAGAAAAGACACAACAAATATTCACACCTGTCCATGGCAACTTATAAAGCACAAACTTTAGAAAAAATCCGTTCCGAGTACACGCAATACTGAACGCTGAGTTTGGGCATTTGCAACTGTGAAGTGGGCAGATTCTATGCACAGATAATGTGACTACATGCTCTGAAGGGCTTTCACTGATCGAAACCCAATTTGTGAGTCTAGTGAACTTGTTGAATCTGCTACACGAGCTCATTGCTTCAGTGTTTGCATCGAATCCAACTACATCCTAGCTGTGTAACCACGGTGTGCTGTCAATTTCACTGGGTTTTTGAGTTAACAAAGGAGCACATCTTGCGGATCTCGCCTTGCTTTTCTGTGAGAGGCTTGTACTCGCTCATTTTGGTGTACGCATCTGCAAACGCATTGCGCCATGCTTTTGCGTTCTCGCCATACAGTTTGACGTATTTCAAGGTTCTGCGGTCCCAGATGAGGTTGTCGTCTATCTGCATCAATCCTCGCTTATCGAGCAAGTTGACGTAGTAATGGTTGTCGAACAGCATCGGTGATTTCGGGTCATTGCGGAAGTATGTGAAGTGGACGCTGGGAGGGTTGGGCGGACATCGGTCCTTCAGAAACTGGGCGAACTTGGGGTCCATCTTTGGGTCGAACTTTGGGTACACCCTCTCCCTGAAACTTTCGCAGTGAGCCCTTCCGATCGTGTGTGCACCTGTGTCGAACAGAATGAGAAGCTGAAAATAAATTCAACTGTCTAAAATGTGTATGTATTACATTTTCGGAGGATCTGAAGTAGGAGACGCGGTTATCACTCACCCAGTAAAGCCACAGCCTGCTCAGTGTTGATGCCAAAACCCTTGAAAAATTTCAGCACTACATTGACATTGTCATACGGATGTGGGATCTGATCCGCAGACGATTTCAAGCTCTTCAGGCTGTCCTTCCGTCCAGTTTTCATACGCATTGAGGGTCCTCCAAGCTGCAATATTTTGTGTGAGAAAGGTATAGAATAGCTAGTTACTTGTGACGTGTATTGCAGTTGTCACATCTATATTTCCTACTCAAGCATAGACACTGGTTACAACTCTTACAATTTTCACGGCGTGGGCTCCTGCAACTGCCAGGACGTCAGCGCAGGACACGATCCCTGGGCATGACTTGTCTACTTCAGTTTTAATATCGTTCACATACTTATCGCTCCTCATGCCGACTTGTGAGGAAGAGTCCTTTTCAGAAGTGTTGGAAGCAAAATTTTTGGACTTCAGCAGGAAAGATCCATCAGCGCCCTACATTACAATACACAGGCATTTTAAAACTATTTTATTGAGTAAAATTTCAACAGTGTAGTAGGAATTTGCTGAAAGTACGAAAGGTAGCGGGTGGATGAGGTGATTACATTGAAGAAATCGTGGAAACTCCACCGAATAAGCGAAGTTGGGATGTTGTCTTGCGTATTCTTGTACAAGTTGTAGACAGTCTTCTGAATTATTGCTTCAGCATTGGGGCAAGACTTGCCGTAGTAGTTGTACACAAGGCCGTCTGCAGATACGACGCTGAGGAAGCTCGTCGCGCAGACTAGGGCCACCAGCCAAACGACGACCCCAGAACGAACCATGTCGAGTTTCTGAGTCAATCCGTTGAATCTAGAACATTTAGATCTATTCAATGGCAGCCCAACCTAGCACAAACAATAGAAAGCCAGGTTCAGTATCAATCATATACCTAATAGATTCCTGCGCCTTCTTGGCTCAGCACTCGCCATTGTTGGCATTCCGTCCAATAGTATAGATTAAAGCATGTGGAGACAACTTCCAGACTAGAATAATTAAATTTTATAGGATTTGTTACATATCAAGGTACATTGATCTTGCCAAAAAGATCTTATAGGACTAACAAAGAAGCGTTTCAGATCGCCATGTGCTAAACTTCCTTAACCCTTAACTTCCAAGCCCTCTTTCCAGCACAGTGTCGCATTGTACTCTTCCCATCCACAGAAGGAGGCGAGAGTCCTCATCGACACCAGAAAGACGATCTCGACGCTCCAGCAGGAAATCACCGAATGTCATTTCACTCAAACGAAGCATTTTTCACAACATTGACATGCTAACTATCTGGAAGAAAAACATAACACAAGTCATTTCCAACACTCATCGAAACTCTAGAGCCCAGTCAGCCACCATAAAGATCAACACAAGCTGGTTGACAAGGCAAACATCTGAGAGTGATCACAACAATTGAGAGGTCACCGACTGGTACAGACTAGCCACTTCGTTGCGCAAACCAGTGTCACCTTGGTATGGATCTCCACCCAAGTTGTAACTGGGGCAGTTCCGACTAGAAGACAGTAGTTGCAAAACGCTGTTGGGACTTTAAGTACTCTAGCTTTTAAAGCACTGTGACGATTCCTGCGTAAAAGTACAATGTCGACCCACCGATCCAACGCAAATAATAAAAAAGAAAACTGGATTGAAAAAACATCATAGGCTTTACACATGACCATACCGATTCGAGACTGAAACTGTTAAAATAAGGGCCTAGATATCTAAAATAAAACAAAGGAAAATAACTATGCTAATATTGGAGTACGATCGAAACCACCCGAAGTGTAGCAACGAGAAACTAGCTTCCAATAGAAAGGAAGAGACTTCAAACGTGTCTCCAGGTACTGCAATGGACAGTGCAATGTTCCAGGAAAACGTGCTGTTCCTGGGATTCAGAGAGCACATTCAAGCAGGGAGGCTGTTCGGCAGCCAGTGCACCCATCATCACCAGCATCATCATCGTGTGCAGGCAACTTCGTCGTCCATGTTGGCAGCCATGGATTTATCAAGCCCGCATCGTCGTGGATCCTAGCCTCTGTGGCTTGGCAATCGTGAGAATTCTTCTCCATAAAATGTCACATCCACATCTAGTTCACATGCATCTGTGAATATATATTTGTTAGTTATTATCTTTGAGTTTTAGATTGTTTCCATGTAGGTTTCATCAAAGGCTTTGGCAAGACCAACTTTCAGTTGGTTTGAATTGAAGAGCATAAAAAAATGAAATAATCGCACGTGATGATTCCACGAATGCTCATGTGATTTGAATACAGCAACTGAAGCCTCGTTTGAAAAGTGTGTGTTTGTGTGTTTGTTTGTATATATATATATATATATATATATATATTCCTTCATTTATCACGTAACACAATGAGAATGATGTATAGAACACAATCCCTCGTCACACGTTTTGTCACACGGTTGTAATGCAAATTTAACATACCCTCTAGAAACTCGTTTCAACGTAAAAAGTAAATAACCGTTCATATATATATATATATATATATACACACACACACACACGTACGCACATATGTCCATTTGTTCTTCCATTTACTATTTTTAAAATATTAAATCCATGAATCTCTGTTGTATACACAAATGTTGACCATGGTGGAAATCGCGGTGATCCAAAGTCACGGTGATCATGAAGCGGAGGAATTGAACCTGGAGTAATCGGAATCGCAGATCTGCAGCAAAGGTCATCACTGGAGACCAGGAGCGAACAATACTGGGACCGACGCGATATACCTGGATGTGGACCATCCACAGGACCCTTGGCAAAATCCACTAGCTACATGTTGACCGGTGTATCTCTCGTATCCAGCGAATGTCCCAAACGGCGATCTGCTCAAGATCAAGGAGGCACAGACGAGAATTTGACAATACTCGAACTAGAACCGCCAATGACGAGTCGCCGAACTCGGTGGTCGGAGAGAAGCTTCTGGCCTGGCGTTGCAGTCCGGCATCCAGATGCACAGTCCCTGGAGCTGGAATCCATGGATTGTCAACCATGGATGTGCGCTGCTGATCCCGAGCTGAGAGAGCTCGGCGCGGCACCAACACGACCCAATTCACGACCAGGGTTGGATCAATCTGCACACGAGATTGCAACCCCGCCTCGCTCCGCACCATCAGGATTTTGCACCATCAGATTCCCCGTTGCTTCTTATATGTGCATTTAAGAGATATTAAACCTTTAATTTATTTTTGACACATATGGGGTATACTTGTTGTAACAGTTGAAAAGTGGATTAAAGTACATTAGTGTCCAAAATTTAATTTTTTTTATTATTGGAGCAAATCATTGAGCATTTTATATTATCTTTAATAGTATAACTACATTAGTTGGTTCTTTTGTACTCATCTAGATTGTAAATTACTAAAGTGCTACAAGAAACTCTTTTGTTTCATCTAATGGTTATTCTATACTTAAGTTTTGTGATATTTTCTTACATGTTATCCCATTTATTAAGAAGTATGTTGTTAAATTTCAGCTTTTTTAAAAAAATATATTTTTTAATATCTTCTAAAAAGATTCTGCCGCCTTGATATTTCTTTGGATCTATATTATCCACAAGCAAATACTTTTAAGTAGCAAATTTGTTATACTTAATTGAAGTATTTAAATTGTGAAAGAAGCAGTTTTGCAAAAATTATATGTTCTTTTAAGAATGCTAACCATGGCTCCAATCTTCTTAGACTTATTCCAAGGTTGTTTATGATCCAAGCAGGCTAATCTCATTTTTAATATGATTGTATGCACTCCTAAAATCTATATAAAACCAATTCAAGGAATGAAAATGTACACATGCAATAAAAGTAGTAAAATGCTTAGATTTATTTTACTATATATTAAGTGCTACTTTTTGATATCAAACTATCTATATTAATAGATTTTTTTTTTTTTTTTTTTTTTTTTTTTTTTTTTGTCACAAAAATATTTTTATGATTTGTTTCAATTAAATATATGATTAAAATATTATATTTATTTTTTATTTGATTGATGCAAAGTTTTTATTTTAATTTTTTAATATTTTATAAATTAATTAAAATATTTTTTATTTTATTTTATTAAAGTATGTTAATTTAGTTATTTTTTTAAAAAAAAATATTTTTATTTTATTGTTAGTATATAATTATTAACATACTTGCTTATAATTTGATAAAAATACTTAATTTAGTGTTTGACCATTCGAATTTTAAGAAAAGATTATAGCCATAAGACCAAATTTAAAATTTTATTGAGAATTATAAAAATAAAAAATAAAGCATAAAAAACAAAATAGGAAGCTAAATGACAATCTTGCTATACACTATGTTAGATTTTAAACCATAGTGTTAGACTTTCAATTACATTAATGCTTGCTTATATTTCAATAAACAACATTTTGATAAGTTTCATTAATAATTAATAGAAGCTTTTTTTTCCATAACTTAAAATATAAAATCCTAAGTTAAATTTTCATATATTTTTAAAACATCTAGTTCTAAAAAAATATATAAAAAAATATAAATTATGTATTTTTTTCTAATTGGTAATCTATTTTGTTACCAATATATATTTTATAATGAATTTAAATGTCATAAAAATTATTTGATCTAGACTAATTGATTTATATATACTAGTTTTAAATTCTTTTTGTAATAATTTTCTAAAGAGGTTGTAAGATACATTTTTATTAAGTAAATGGCTTCTAATTGCCTAAAAGAGATTTATTTCTTTCTTTATGAATTAATATTATAGTGCTTTAAAATACCAATAATAGATTTTTTTTTTTAAGATAATAAAATAAATTATTTTATAAAATATTATAAATATTTTAGACATCACCTCTAAATTCAACTTCTATTCTTAGTTGCTAAATAGCTTTATTTTTACAATAGTTTTTATATAATCTAATAAATCTAGTAAGTCATTTTTAAAAATATTTTAATTGATTTATATTTGATGGTGTGCTTGTAATTAGATCTATTTTTTTTATATCTTCAAAAAATAATTATTCAATTCTTTTGTAAACTTTTTTTTATAATTTTGTAAAAAATAAAAAATAAAATCTATTAGAAGGTGGTTGGATAATGCTACAAATTTTTATATAGTATAATTTAAAACTTTATTTTAAAAAAAAATAAGAACTTATATAAAACAAATTTAATTTTATTATTACTTATATTCCATTTAGTTTATTTTTTTATGAAAATTTTATATAATTTCTTCTTAAGGACAATTCTATAAGTTAGAGGCTAGATTTAAATATTAATTAATATTTTGGTTCATCACAAGCCAAAATATTTTTTTAATATAACTATTTGTCTTTTCTATTCTTAATCATGTTTTAATTTCTTCTATATATCATGATTATTATTACTATTGTTGTTAATTTTAGACTTCTATTTGAACTAATTATAAATACAAAATATTTGAAGTCTAGATTAAAACAACTTAAGTGAGAAGAGTAAATATCCACTATTGTGTTGTAACATGGCTATAGGATAAAAAAACAAAAGAAGACATATATTATAGAGAAGACTAAATAATAAAATTTCTTTAAAAAATATAGATAAAAAATAAAGATAAAATAAAAATATTTAATATTGATGCTATATTTTTATAAAAAAGACTTTTTTATTTTATAAGGTTATAAATAAGATAAAATAAGATAGATTAGCAAAAATATTACTAAAGACATCTTAAGATCAAAGCAAAAGGTAATTTATAATAAAAATTCCCTAAAAAAACCTTAGATTGATATCTAAGGAGGGTCAATTGTGAATCAAGATTGAAACCAAATTCCAAGGCACAAAATCATGCATCTATGATAATTAAGGAGTTTTTTAAGATCAAAGACTGAGATTTGAGAACAAATTTAATAGGATTTCTTTGAGCATTCATTCCAAGGTTTTTGAATTTGTAATGACTTTGTAAGAACTATGCAAAGTTAGGGTTCTATTCACGTCATTCTAATTATTGAAAAATAAAATAGATTTATATTTTAGAGCATATTATAAGTTTTATAATAGACCTATAGATAAAAATTTGTAGATTTATAAATATAGTTGTATTGAATATTTTTTATAAATTTTAACTTAATTCAATAGTTAGATCAAAGGTTTTTAAATTTAAATAAGCTAAGATCTTAGAAATTAGATTTTAAAAGTCAGTGAGGATTTCTATGATTTTGAATAATCTACCTATTAGATTGAAATGATTCTTTTTTGAGCTAATATTTAATTTAGTTTTTAATATTTTTATAAATATTTAAAATATATAAATAGTAAAAAAAGAAATATTGATGCTAGAAGATCAACATTAAGGTTAGAGAAGAAGAGTGGTCAATATTCAAGAAGATTATGAGCTCTTTCTTCCAATCTATAAGTTCAAATTTCTATAAATTTTATACAATTATTTTTAATTAGTATGTAAAAAAATGTGTAAATTTTAAATAAAGATAAATAATTAATTTAATAATTATTGAGATTTTAAATCTCCTATTTAATTTGATTAGAATTTTTTTAAGATATTAAGATTTATCTTAAGATTTGATTAGGATTTTATTAAAAATATATTTAGGATTTGGTTATTAGGAATATATACTTTGGAAGTTTATAGAACCTTTTAAAATATTCTAGAGATTTTTTAGTTAGTAGAAGTAGCTCAAGAAGCTTTGTAGTTAGTAGAAGGAGCTCGAAAAGCTTCTAAGCTAGTAAAAAGACCTTGATAAGCTTCCAAGTTGGTAGAAGTTACTTAGTTTGATGGAAGCCACTCAAAAAGCTTTTTAGACATGGATATATATATTAGAGTTGAGATTGAAAAGTTCTTCATTCTTGACAACATATCTCTTGGAGTTTTAACTTACTTTTCTTAGTGTTTTTTGTATATTCATCTAGATAATTCAAGTCTTTATCAAATTTTTTTTAAAACCTCTTTTTAGTTTAAATCTCTTATTTTATATTTTTGTATCCTTGACATTAATTAAAATGAAGAAGTCTTGATAAATCAATTCTATTGGAGATTAAGAGATGATATAAAGGATTTGTTATTATCACTTTCAGATCCACCATTATTCAATGAAGCTATTAGACAAGCAATAAAATATAATAATTGACTATTTCAATGTCTTCAAGATCAACGTTCATAGACTTCAACAAGACAATACACAATCCGATGCACTCTTGCTACATCAACAAGCAGTCTGAATTCACATTCAGAAGTAGAAGATATGCAACTTGATGTAATATATTTTAAACCTTTTAATCCACAACAAAAGAAGCTTTGAATGGAAGAAGGTCTATGTTTGTATTATGGCAAGGAAGGCCACAAGGTTGGCAATAGTCTAAAGAAACAAAATCAAAGCATTATCAAAATTAGGAGTGCAATTGTTTAAGAAAATGAAGATGATCAATCATAGTAGGGACCGTACAACTAGATAATTTAACATTGCAAAACTATTTAGGTTCTTCTCTTTTTGCTCAACTTGTTCTTTGCTTTACAATTTTTTTATATTTTAGCCCTTAAAAGCTTTAGACAATTGCTCTAAGATAAAGCATTTTCTAGACTTTCTCTAAGATAAAGCATTTTCTAGACTTTATAAAATTTTCCTAGTACAAAAATCCAAACTTGTTCATGTAGAAGTAATAATTGGATGACTCTTATCTTTTAATAGTATCATCCATAAAACAATCCTTATAAAAGTATCATTTAAAGACTATAATATCCAAACTATGTTCAACATTATTGTAACTCCTTCAAATCTTATTATTTTCAAACTTTTTTGGTTATGAATCCTATTGTTCTCGTTCATCTCACTTACTCTACCAATACTGCCCAGAGTAAATCTGTAAAAGGGGATTCAAACATAGGAAAAGATTATCCACATTGAGTTAATTGTTAGGGTCACATAATTAACCACCCTCTGAACATTAGAGTCCAATGCATACATACACACTTTTTCCTAAAATACTGTCGTCCACTCTATTGGTTCTGCTATTCTGCAACTAAAGATAAACTTCATGACACAATCCTCTGCCAATTCTCCTATTCTACTCTTCTATCTTCTTTTGAGCTCATAACAACAATCAACAATGTTGCACCAATTCCATAGACTACATACACCCGCTTTTTTCTCCAATCACTGGAAATAATTCCTCATCCAGAACGTTTTTCAAAACAAATCATTTTTCCAATATTCTCCTTTATCGCTCAATTCTCACAGTCAATAAGGCATAACACTCTCATCCATAATCAAACTTCATTGACATAGCTGATCTTTGACCTCCAATTCTCTACAAAGAACTCACGCATCAAAAAATTATAATTTCTTACTCATCCACATATATAAAACTTTCTATTTTATTATTGTATTTCATCATTGGCATGATATAACCCTTTGAAATAGAATCCAAATCCTCTACTACAGCCTAACAAAAGAAAAGAGAGAAGTAGCACCAAGCTTACCCCGGCTCAAGACTATCACAATTTGGCCCCTACTCCTTTGTTCCAAATCAATTTGTACTTATCTCAATCTGTGTTAATTGCTACACAACTGATGATAACTACTTTTTCTAACTTCCTCATCTATTCTGCTTTCTAAAGTGGCCATTCATTGGCTTCCTGCCTATTCTTAATCCTACAAACTATGTATTGTAAATCCTAAAATTCCTATCTATTCTACATAGCCCCACTCCTAACTGTGCAATGCCCTCGCAAACACATAATTGGTAAAAAAAACTTTTGTTATGAAGCTAGCTCTTGGAATTGGGATGCTCCTAGATTTATAGGAGGTTCCTCTACGTCTGGCTCTAATGGTAGGTCTTCATCCTTCTCTAATAAATCGACATAGTTATTCTTCAATTGCGTTGATAAATCTTCATTATCCGCTCCCAATTCCCGAATTTGAGCCTCTAATTGTAAAATCCTCGCATCTTTCACCTCTAATTGGCACCCTTGTTGCTTCATCTTCTCTTCCAGCTCACTAGTACTCAAAACTGGTAGAATAGATACTTGTGGCCTAACGACATTGGCCAAATTGCCCTCTAATTTTTCCACTTCACCCTTCAAGGCACCAATTTCTGCCTGCAGTTTATCCGTTCCAATTCTATATTGGTCTCCCAATTCTATCTTTTTCTGTTCCAATTTTGTTGCTTTTTCACGTTTTGCTTGCAACTGACACTTCAATGCTTCCTGTTCAAAATTCCATATCTTGTAATATTCTATTGATTCTTACTTTTGGCCGTTCAAGATTCTTTAAATGTGATCTTTATCATTCGCACAATTTTTCTTTTCCTCCGCTATCTTTCGCTCCAATGCCAACTTGGATTTCGTCTTTGCCCTAATAAGGTGATCCTATTCCACAATTTGGCGGCTTTTCTCCATTATCTTCTTCTGACTCGACTCCAATTGTTGTCTTAGATTTCCTTCCAGTTGACCCACGATAAGCTGCAATTGGAAAATTTGACCCAATATTACCTCCGTGAGGTTTCCTCCCTCCAGTATTCCGGTGTTCAAAATTGGAGCCTCAACCACCCTCTCAATCACTACACAAATTGAAGCTTGCCCTATTGTAGTCTCCAAGATAGCCTCCTGTTCTCACGATCTACTTAATTTGCCAATTTTGTGCACCACTACCCTTGGACCAATTGGTAAACTCTACATATCCTGTTGCAGCATTGGAAAGGATATACTTTTTTCCGCTATTGGTTGACTTAACGTATGTGCAATAATGGAGTGCATATAATTAGAGCATAGCAAAGAAGCAAATTTACCTGTTTTCCACTTAGTTCCCATTTTTGTGTCGATATGGATTGCTACAAAGGCCACCCAATTAAAGACCATGCCTTCAAGTGTTCCAATTGCAGCAAACAATAAGCACTTGGACATGTATGTGGTATGCCGGTTCAAGCCTAACCACTTCTAAATGAACCGCATCCACTCCGCAAGCTTTGGAATAAGTGCCTCCGCCACTTTCTAGCCTTGATTCTTCTCAAAAGACGCGATGTTTCCTTTGAAGTAACTTCTCAGTCTGAGGTTATTAAACACTTCGACGCCTAATTCACCTATTGGTAAATATAATACCTTCTGTAAGATACTCTCATCGATCCCAATTATTATCCCTTTTACTATACTTGAACCATCCTTTGGGTCGTAATTTTCTATATACTCTGCAACTAGTTCTACATCAATTAGAGGCAAGTTGTCCAATCCTCACAAAAATACATACATCTATATATTTCTAAAATCTCTCTGCTTTTGTGGACACCAACAGATTTCCAATTTCATTGGCTCCATGTTGATGACCACCACGAGAGACGCCGATTGCAAGTTACTCTTACTTCGCACATTTCGGATATTCTCCTCTCTATCCGTAGCTCTCTTTGATCATTCTATCGACATTGTATAATGCTAATTACGTACTTCTTACTCGGACTAATCGTTACTCTTTGACTGCAGAACACTCTACACTTCAATAAGCATACATTCGGATTATCAAGCTCAAAATAGAATGCTAACAAAAACTCTCATTAAGTGCCCCGCTCTTAACCTTTTACTTGGGATCTAAAGCAACAATCCTTAATCTAGTGTACCAGATCATCACTTCCAATTTGCTTGACTAGTTCATATTAGGATCCAAAACTGACCATCAGCCATCTTTTCTAACCATCATGCACCTTCAATAAAGGTAAGCTATCATGAACAGATACACCCTCTTCCCTCCAATTTTAAAAATCCGTCCCAAATTTATGTAAAATAAAGACGTAAATGGTTGCCGTTAACTAGGGTGGTAAATTGAATACCCATAAAATCTTCCAATTGAATTGAACCATTAGAAAAGGCTTCAATTATTCAATAAGGTCCATGCCAACGGACTTGGAATTTCTCTGAAAAATGGTGAAAGCGACTATCATAAAGAAGCACTAGATCATTGGGCATAAAAGATTTAGGATGTAATTTACTATCATAATAACTCTTACGCCGACGTTGTGTAGCTTCCATAGTTAAAAGAGCCGTAGCCCTAACTTCATCCAATTTTTCTAATTATGCTAACTGATATTGGAGGGATTCATTGTCACCAAGATGTTCATCTAATGCAATTTGTAAACTCGGAATTTCCAATTCAATTGGTAATATTGCCTCTTGCCCATATACCAATTGAAATGGTGTGGAACTGGTAGTCACTTTATACGCAATACGATATGCCCACAAGGTTGCAAACAATTTTGTATCCCAGTCCATTCCCACACCAGTTACTGTTTTAATTAAAATTTTACACAAAATATCGTTGGTCCTTTCAATCTGCCCATTGGCCCGAGGGTGATATGGGATTGTCTTTTGATGCTTGATCTCGTATTTATCTATCAAAGCCGCAATTGTAGAATTAATAAAATAGGTTCTACAATCACTAACCAATTCCTTGGGACACCCAAATTAAGTGATAATGTTCTCATATAAAAACGTGGCTACGGTATTGGTATTATCGGTTTTTGTTGCCGTCACCTCCGCCCATTTTGTCACATAATCAATCGCTACCAAAATATATCTTTTCTGCCTATTACGCGAGGCTGGTGCGATTGGTCCTATAAAATCAATATCCCATTTTTCAAACGGTGCTTGTACTAAAATTGGTACCAACGGCATGGCAGAAGTTTCTATAGGTCTATCAATACGCTAACAAGGATCACAACATCGGACGTATTGGTGTGCATCTGAGAATATTGTTGGCCACCAATATCCCACCATTAAAGCTTTGCGGGTAGTGCTGTCACCGGCAAAATGTCCTCCACAACTATCCAAATGACATCCTTCCAATATAGTACGTACTTCACTTTGAAAAATACAGCGGCATAGAATTCCATCTCTTCCTTGCTTATACAAGGCGTCTCCAATCATCGTATACGGAGCACTTTTCAAAATCAAGCATTTCTTAAGTTTCTCACTATATGTAGGTAGAAATGTCTGAAATGTCAGATACTGAATCAATTCACTATATTCTGGAGTGATTACGTCGACGGCAAATAATTCCGCATCAGGAAGTTCATCATTGATAGGTTCATTATCGAATATATTGGACAATCGAGATAAATGATTTGCATTGGCATGTTTTTTTCCAGGTTGAACATTAATAGTAAAATTAAATTTCTGAAGGAGTAACATCTATCAAGCAATGCGTCCACTCAATTGAGGTTTATTAATCATATACTTAAGAGCATTATGATTGATATGAAAACAAATGGGTAACCAAGCAAATAATGCCAAAATTTTTGGACAGAATAGATCATGCCCAAGGCTTCTCGTTCAGTCGTAGTGTAATTTTGTTCCGCAGCAACAAATTGTTGACTAGCATAATAGATGGGATGATCCAAACTCTTTTCATCTTTTTGGCTTAATACGGATCCAATAGCAACATTCGAGGCATCAACATAAACATGAAAGGAATTTGTCCAACAAAGTGCAATAAGTACTGGTACTGACACTAATTTTCGTTTTAACTCCTCGAACGTAATTGTACATTCCTCAGTCCAAATTGAATTAGATCCATCCGATGGCAGTTTCTTTAAGAGATCCATTAATAGTTGACATAATTCTGTAAATAAATGAATGAATCGCCTATAATAGCTGACATGGCCTACAAAACCACAAACACCAGATACTGTTTCTGGCTTTGGTAAAGCCAATATATGAATAACTTTATCTGGGTCAGTAGCGATACCAGCCACAAAAACGATGTGTCCCAAAAGCTTTCCCAATGGTACGCCAAATTGACACTTCTCAGAATTCAAAGATATTCCATATTTATCACATTGGTTCTAACAGTTATCAAGACGTTCGAAATGATTTGCTGCCATACTGAATAAGCAAAAATCATCTAAAAATATCTCTATCGACAATCGTAAATAGTCGTGAAATACTTGCATCATTATCCTTTGAAATGTGGTTGGGGCATTGTATAACCCAAATGGCATCACTTTATAAGCAAATGTGCCCTAATCTGTAGTAAAAGTAGTCTTCAATTGATCTTCTTCTACAATTTTTATTTGATTATAATCCGAAAATCCATCCAAAAAGGAATAACATTCATGCCCAACTACTGCGTCTAGTATACTATCCGTAAAAGATAAAAAAAAATAATCCTTCTTGATAGCCACGTTTAATTTATGGAAGTCCTTACAGATACGGATTTTTCTATTTTTCTTCGGCACTATCACAATTGGTGAAACCCATACACTATACGGGACTGGATATATAAAGCCCATGTCTAAAAGTTTATCTACTTCTTCCTTGACCATGAGAGAATATTTTGAATTAAGACATTATTATCTTTGACGAAGTGGTGTAACATCTTCCTCTAAGGTAATTCGATGCTCACAAACTTTGGTAGGAATATCTTTTAAATCTGCATATGATCAAGCAAAAGCAAATTTATGATTTAAAAAGAATTCTTTCCAATTTTTCAGTTCTCTATCCGTAATATCGGTGTATACTTTGATAATCTGGGATGTTTTATTGGAACCCAAGTTAACGGATTGGCACATAGGTTCCTCATTAATCCCCGGTTTGATTTGCCCCTCCTGCTCTGAATCTTTCATATGGTTCGACAAATCGGACTTATCCAATTTTGGTTCTAATGTATCGACTTCATTTACCGCCCAATTATTCATCCAGTCCGCAATGACATCGTCAGAATTCGATGTATCCTTCTGATACAAAAAATATTCTCCTGGTCCTTTATACTGGTATAACACGCCTTGCTTCCGCATATGAATTGGATCCTTATCAACTTGCATCGTATTATTAACTTCGTCATACTCTGCCTCAAATTGGCACTCATCATCATATATTGCTTCTGTGGCCATAATTTGAGACTCCCCATGATATTGAACCGGGTACATTTGTAAAACAATCTTGTCACTATCCTCTCCAATAGTTAACGTTCCATGGCTCCAATCATTCCTAGCTTTGGCTTGATATAGCCACGGCCAACCCAATAATATTGGATATGATAAAGTAGAACTCTATGATCAAAAAATAATATAATCAATTTCATATATAATTCCCGTGATTACAATATTAATACTGCATAAGATACCCATTGATTTTATCCTACTATGATTTGCCATTCTCAATACCAATGTCGTGGGTAATAATTGTCTTAAATCCAACTCCTCCATTGTATCAACGTTCATTAAGTTTATACAAGAGCTACCATCCACTTGAACTCCAAGAATGAGAACACCATCAATTGATACATTGATAGTTGGTGCTCCCGGATCGGGATTCAAACTTACCTCATAAATTTCTTTATTATAAACTCTACGTTGTATTAATGAAGAATTCAATGTAGAATGACATTTTGGCACAACTACTAACAATTGCTTCATTGTAATAGAAGGTTTAATTTCATCCAAATCTTTCATAATATCATATGGTTTCATATTGGCAATGATTTCCAAGGCCCTCTTTTTTTTCATAGGTTTTAATTTGACCCCTTGAGATAATTTTCTTATGGAGTTCGGAACTAGAATTATTGAATAGACTTTGTCGTAATTCTTGTCTATGAGAGGATCTTTTAATGGATAAGATGGCTCTCGAACCTTCACAGATATTGCTACTGGTTTTGGTTGAACTATTATCTTGGAGCTAAGGACATCCTCAAGTTGCACAGACAAATTGGATCCCCTCGCTGGTAATACTTTTGATATAGTTGTTAGATTTGGAATACCATTCAATGAATTATATTGGTCCGCTGCAATTGATACTTCTAATTTTTGAATTAGATCTTTTTCTTTTTGCTGGGCCTGAATAAGTACTGCATGGATGCATTCCACCTGATTTATCGGAGAATCTTGTGGAACTCGGATATTATCCTCTATCTTATTTTGTAGCTAAATACATTGATCTCGGTTATTAATATTAATCGAAGCATTGCACTGCTAGTAAGTATGTCTAGATTGCTTATAATTTCCACATATTGGAGCATAATCATCACTGGCTCTAGGATTGGGGCATTCACTACCATAATGTCCTAGCTGCGTGCATTGATAGCATCGAAGTGGTCTTCTTCCTCTTCCATCTGGAATATGGGGCGTCTCAACTGGTATATACTGGCTAGGCTTGTTCCATGTTTGATGGGTAAAGGATCCTGGTTGACCAGTTGGTATTGTAGGATTTGAAATTGGATTTTCAACAAGTAGATATTAGGGTTGTCCTTGCTGATTTTACACAAAACCTTGAGAATTGAGGTCACCTTCTTGGTTATATTCAAAATTTTAAAAATTATAGAAATTTCTATTTTGTTTTATAGGACGATTCTCATTCCAACCAAACCTATTGCCTATTTGAACTTGATTAACATTCCACAAAGTTGGTTGAATCATAGTTTGATTTCCTAACTAATATTGCCTTCTTAAATTCCAGCAATTTGTGGTTACATGCTTACTTCCACAAAAGGTACATTGCACCGTCATTTGGGGTGGCGAAGGGCACTCCGTTACTAAATGGCCTTGCCCCTTACAATTACTACACCAAATATTGGGGCGTATATTAGTCGATTTATGCCTCTTTTCCTTATCCTTTGTCAGATTAACAGCCAACTCGTCCATCTTCTTTGTCAAAGTTAATAACAAAGTCTCATTTCGATCCTTTGATACTAGTTCATTAAATAACTCTTTTATAGATATTGGTTTTTAATATGGGGGATATGGAGAATATAGAATTGCAATTGTTGGTGGTATAGCTTGCAATGGAACAACATTCACTATCCCTTACGGATTGACACTAAGATTTGCGCCATAGTCAATTGTCCTTGGATAACTGTCCAGTGTTTCATTCCAGGTTGGTATTTGATACCCTCCTTGAGATGGAATCATTGTAGCTACTGTGGTTAAGAATTGGTCATAATGACATTCTTCTCATACCTTAGCTCGGTCAAGTGAGGCAGCCATAGTCGCAGGTTGGGCCTCCTTTACAAACATCTTCAATTCTAGTGGATATAGTCCGTTAACCAATATAGACATAACAAATGAGTCCGACATTTAGTTATTTAGCAATTTACGAAGGATATCTGCTACTCGGCCATAATATGACTGCACCGCTTCTCCTGGTATTATCTTGTTGTTCATTAATCTTTCTCTAAGACGTTCTTCAAATCCTATTGGTCAAAAATGAGTCAAAAATATATTTTTCAATGCCTCCCAATTAGAAAATTTTCCCTTTGGGTTGGCGATTATACCATTCAAACGCCATGTCCTTCAAGGTTGCTGGCAGCCATTTTAACCAAATATCTTCAGTTCTACCATTGTTGGCTATACATGTGGTCAGGAATTGAGATAAGTGTTGATCTGGGTTGGCTCTTGGCAGACCCCTAAAGGTAGATAATGGGGCTACGCTAGTTGTGCAATTATCCTCCGCATCCATTTGTACCACAATTGGTATTGTTGAACCCCTTGCCGCCATTGAAGGTGACAATGTTCTACTTACTTCCTTGTTAAAATAAATGTTGCCTCCCTCAATTGTCTTTTTTGGACTTCTAGGCCTCTGCAATTTGGTATTATTATCTACAAATAATTTTATTGGTTGAAGTTGAGAGAAAAACAACAGATTTTAGAATACATTGAATTTGTCCTTACTAGCAAGCAATACATTCCTTACTAAAGAACTAGTCTTGCTAGAATCGGCTGTATCCACTATTGAAAAAGTATCCAATGGAGTATCTAATTCTTCTGTGCTCCATTCTCTTTCTGTTAATGGGCTGAAGAGATACTTTGGACTATTCGCGGAGCTGTCTACAAGTGCTTTTGGCAATTTTTTTAACGGTATATACTCTGAAATATTAAAGATCTTTTATGTTCTTGGTATGCTCGGATGTGCCAACAGGCATGTAACCATGGTTTAATCCAACTCTGTTGACGCTTCTTTTTTAGCTTTCGTTCTTGCTCGTCCTACAACAAATTTCTTACTTGTGCTCTCTCTTGTCTTCATTTCGACTGACATATTTTTCTCAGAGCAATGTTCTCATTCTTATTAATCATAATCTTTCATCATCTATCACTGACATTGCTTTCCATCACTAATTTAACTACTCATTTGGTAGTTAATTCCTAATACTCAATACTATTGTCAATTCCCGATAGCGGCGCCAAAATATTGTTCCCGTTTGTCTCACTTATTCTATCAATATTGTCCAAAATAAATCTGTAAAGGGGGATTCAAACACAGGAAAAGACTATCTGCATTGAGTTAACTGTTAGGGTCACACAACTAACCACCCTCTGAACATTAGAGTCCAAAGCACACATATACACTTTTTCCTAAAATACTGCCGTCCACTCTACTGGTTCTGCTATTCCGCAACTAAAGATAAACTTCGTGACACAATCTTCCACCAATTCTCCTACTATACTCTTCTATCTTCTTTTGAGCTCATAACAACAATCAACAATGTTGCACCAATTCCATAGACTGCATACACCCGCTTTTTTCTCCAATCACTGGAAATAATTCTTCATCTAGAACGTTTCTCGAAACAAATTATTTCTCCAATATTCTCCTTTATCGCTCAATTCTTACAGTCAATACGGCATGACACTCTCATCCACAATCAAACTTCATTGACATAGCCAGTCTTTGACCTCCAATTCTCTACAAAGAACTCACGCATCAAACAATTATAATTTCATACTCATCCACATATATAAAACTTTCTGTTTTATTATTGTACTTCATCATTGGCATGATATAACCCTTCGGAATAGAATCCGAATCCTCCACTACAACCTAATAAAAAAAAAAAGAGAGATAGCACCAAGCTTACCCCAACTCAAGACTATCACAATCTGGCCCCCACTCCTTTATTCTAAATCAATTTGTATTTATCCCAATCTTTGTTAATTACTACACAACCGATGATAACTACTTTTTTTAACTTCCTCATCCATTCTGCCTTCTAAACTGGCCATTTATCAGCTTCCTACCTATTCTTAATCCTACAAACTATGTATTATAAATCCTAAAATTCCTACCCATTCTACAAATCCTAAAAAAGTGGAGGTGGTTATGTAGTGGGCTATTTTGAAGACTATAAGAAACGTATAATATTTTTTTGGATTTGCCAACTTCTATTGAATCTCCATCAAAAATTATCTTCAAATTTCTACTTCTCTTATTCAATTGACATTCAAAGTCAAAATTGGAATAGAAGCCTCAAATGGAGAAGACATTCCAAGATCTCAAGACAATGTTCACCATAGTTCTAATTTTGATACATTCAGATTTTATAAAAGCATTCTACATAAAAACCAATGCTTTGGATTTTATATTGGGGGCTATATTTTTATAAATAGATATAAAAAATATACTCTATCCTATTCTATTTTAATCTTGAAAGCTTTTATTATCAAAATTAATTATAAAATCCACAATAAGGAGCTTCTTGCTATTGTGGATTCATTTCAAAAATGATATTATTTCTTCAAAAGAACAATGCATCTTGTGACTATATATATAAACCACAAGAATCTAATATACTTTATGTTAGCTTGGACGTTTAATTGCCATCAAGCTTCATGGAATATGTCATTATTTTGATTTAATTTTGTTATGACTTATCAACTTAGGAAGTAATAAGGATTGTCCAATGCTTTATAAAAGAGATCATATTTTGTACTAAGGGTAGGAGAAGCAATGTTTGATGAATAATATACAATTTTGTTGAAGTTGGAGCAATTTTATCTTTGTGCTACTATTAGATTAGTATTTATTAATTTTAGTTTCCTTGATGAGGTGCGTGCCTCAACTTGTATTGATGCTTTGGCTTTTAATGTCAAATATTATCTCAATAAAACTATTGATAAGTTCAAGCTCAAGGAAGACCTTCTATATTTTGAAGAATATTTGTATATTCTAATAAGACCAATACAACTACGCATTCTCCAATTTTGCCATGACTTTTTAGTTGCAGGTCACTTTAGATTTAACAAGACCTTGGAACTTATTTCTTGAGATTTTTGGTGGCTACAAATGTGGAAGGCTAAGAAGGCCTTTGTGATTCCTTGTAACATCTATTTAAGATCTAAGAATCTTTGATATTATCCTTTTGGATCTTTACAGCCCTTGCTTGTTCCAAGATGATCATGGTCTTCTATCTCAATAGATTTTATCATGGATCTATTGCCATTTAATTCATTTGATAACATCCTTGTAGTGGTTGATTGACTCACAAAGATGGCTCATTTTATTTCTTATAGAAAGACTACTTCTAATAAAGAAACAACAAGACTCTTTCTTAATAACATATATTAATATCATAGCTTATTAGATGATATTATATCTAATCAAGGATCCTAGTTTGTATCTAAGTTTTAGAAATACCTTTTTGAAATATTGAAAATAGATATTAAATTTTTTTTGACTTTCCATCCTCAAACTGATAACCAAACAAAATAAATTAATCAAATTTTCAACTAATATTCACAATGTAGTATCAACTATCAATAAGATAATTAAATTTTATATCTATTATTAGTAAAATTTAAATATAATAATATTATTCATACTTCAATTCAATAAATACTATTTTATTCTAATTATGGATATCATTTCAAGCTTGATTTATAGAATATTCTAAAAAATAATAATTCAGCAACTGAAGGGTTTGTAAAGCATCTATTACAATACCAAACAACCTTGAAGCTTCAATTGCAAGCAACTCAAGATGCTTATAAGATATCTAAAAATAAATTTAAGAATCAATTGCTTGCTTTTTGTATTGGCAATAAAGTATGGCTTTTTTGACAAAGTATAAAGATCAAGCGGTCATATAATAAATTAGACTATTGGAGGTTATGTGAACCATCAAAATAGCTCAGTTCTTTATTTTTATCCCAAAATCAATCAAAAACCAATAGTTATGATAAACTTAGACTAATTAGTATTTATTGGTGGCTAAATTTTTTGTTAAATGGATTATTCTTGTTAAATAGATGTTCTTACTATTCTAAAAAATAAGCTTGATATATTAATAAAAAAATTGGATAAAAAATTATCTAAATTTAATAATAAGATAACCACTTAGGACTAAAATCAAATATATTAGCTTAATCTATTATTAAAAGATAATAGAATTCCAAAATTTAGAATTCTATAAATTTCGGTAATTTTTGAGAATTACCGGCTTTTAAATGTTGTGAGTCAAAATTGTTTAGCAATTGGTGATTTTAATTACCATATTAAAATACATCTAATTGAAGAAAATACTATGATTATATTTAGATTATTATTATTATTCATCTAAGTTCAAATTAAAAGATAGTAATAAAAGTTTCTTGAAGTATTTTACTAAAATAACAATAGTCAAAAATTATAATTAGCAAATTGATTAAAACTATGCTTTTAAAATTTAGATTTGGACATGTGAGTAGTCAATCTTAAGATAAAATTGTGTTTTAAACACATTGGTGGTCTTAGTTTTGCTAAAAAGATAGTCTATTCTTAGTTACAAGTGAATCTAGCCTTAAAATTGGCCTTGGGCTTAGGGTCATTTTGGATCCTTGATCTTGATTAGGATTTTGTAGTTTAAGGGTGGGGATGTGGCCACCGCCCCTAGGCTGCCTTGCTCTTGGTTTAAAATGGCTTAAGTGGCCTTTTTTTCTCTCTCTCATCTTTTATTGGTGAAGCCCTTGCAAAATTTTTCCTTGAAGTATAGTTTCTTCTTCCTAAGTTAGACTATATTTATTTGCACATGACTTTTAGTAAGAGTAGAATTAGGACTTGAATTTTTAGGAGGTTGTAGGACATTTTGTTTGCTTTTCAATGACATATTGCACGAGCCATTTGGATCAAAGACAAGACAGTGGTAGCCATTTTAAAAGTAGAGTATCTGCTGCCCCTTTGATTTGGAGTAGTGACTTTGGAGGATGAGATCTAGAGTTTTAAGAAGAGATTGAAAGTAAAATTTGTTGGAGAAGAATTTCTTTGAAGTTTGATTTTTGAGAAGCTAAGGCTTATTTATAGGCAATTAAGAACAAGGTGGGGGCAACCATTTTAGTGGTAGGGTATCTGCTGTCCCTTTGGTTTAGAGTAGTGACTTCAGAGGAGGAGATCTGGAGTTTTAAGAAGAGATTGAAAGTAAAATTTATTGGAGAAGAAGCAATTTGAAGTTTAGTTTTTGAAAAACTAAATCTTATTCACGAGCAATCAAGAACAAGGTGGTGGCAGCCGTTTTAGTGAAGGGGGGTATGTTGTTAGACAATTTCAGAGCACCAACTTTGAGGAGCAACATCTTCCAAACTAGAGCGAGTTTGGAGCTGAAATTTTGGGTGGTAATAGAGCTTGAAGTTATCTTTCCAGGATATCTAAGCACGCTTGAATCCAATTAAAGACAAAATAAAAAAAGCTATTTTAGTAAAAGGGGGTTGATTCCTTAGATCGGAAGCATCACTCGGTTAGGTTTTCATTTTTTGTACAATTTTTTGTAATTTCCTCCTAGCACCTTATTAAATGATCTTAATACTTATTAGTAAATACCTCTTGAGCTAATTTCCTTTCATTATCCTACTCCTTCATTTTTTTACTTTTACTTGGAAGTTTTCCATTGGAATTTCTTCTTCTTTGGTTCACTTTTATAATCAATTAAGTTTATACTTTTAACTTTTGCTTTTCTATATCTTTATTTTATATTCATCTTTCAACTTTTATCTTTTATCTTTTTACTTGTGATTTTTACTTTTATCTTTTATCTTTTATCTTTTACTATTTATCTTTAATCTCATATTTTTATCTTGATTCTTTTATTTTTTTTATCCATCTATAATACTAATGGTGTATTGTCTAGAAGACACTTAGATGGTAGTACTATAAATGCTAACAATAAAGAAAATCCATAAAAATTCTAAAAATACTAATTTTTTCTAATTCAATCAATTAAAAACCATAAAAAAACTTGCGGTGAGTTTTTTTAGCTCACAAGTTAGGACTATTTTCTATCCAAAAGCAAATTAATCTAGTGGCATATTGCTTGGAACTATTATCTTTTATGAAGATATATCCAATTTGTTATGTCTCTTTTTTGCAACCTTATAGAGAGTCATATATTCTTGAAAGAATATTATAATTGCCGCCTAATATTAAAATAAAAAATCACAAAAAATACAAGGTCAAAAAAGTATTGGATTCATAATGAAGGAAGAGCAAATTAGAATATCTTATTCATTGGCATGGCTAAGATATCAATGAACGTACATGGGAACCAGCCAAAATTTTTCCTAATAAGTTTCAAAAGATATATGAATTTTATCAACTTTATCTCCACAAATCCAAATGTATTTGATAATAACTTGGTGAAAATTGGATTTGAAAAATACCTATCAAAGGAAGAGAGTCAAATTAAAGCCTTTATTAATATGTATTCAAATATTCCAAGATAGAATAGAGTTGTAGAAGCAAGTCAATTACTATGTCAAACCTTCAAGTACTGAGAGATTTAGTAGAATAAGATTTAGAAGATTCACTTATTATATAAGTTTTGAATAAATTAGTACAATTTTTAAAGCCTTCAATTGAGTAAAATAAGGATGGTATATTTTAGTGCCAAGTACAACCACAATTGGAGCCATTAAGAGCAATAGCCAACTATACAAGTTTCAATTCTAATGCTTGAGCTCTAGTAATATTTCTTGAGTTTTAAAAGGTAAATTTTCTTCAGCTTGAGATCTTGTTTGGAGGATATTTTGAAGGCCACAATGAAGATCAAATCCTTGGATGGAATGTTTTAACAACAAAGGTATTAGTTCAAGGTCATAGGTGATTTTTTCAACGACTAATAGAATCTATTGTCCAAGAATAAAAAATAGAATATATAGCTTTATTATTACAATATATTCTTGAATTTCTATGTATATATGAAGATTTTTAAAGGTGTGAGCTTCTCTTAGAGCTTATCACTAGAAAAAAGAATGATGTTAAGCACATACACTTTGAAAGTTCACAAAACCTTCTAAAATATTTTAGAGGTTTCCTAGTTAATAGAAGTAGCTTGAAAAGCATTGTAGTTGATAGAAAAAACTCGAGAAGCTTCATAATTAGTAGAAAGAACTCGAGAAGCTTCTAAGTTGGTAGAATGAGCCTAAAAAGCTTCCAAGTTGGTAGAAGCTACTCAAGAAGCTTCTTAATTTGATGAAAGCCACTCAAAAAGCTTCTTAAATAGGGATATATATATTGGAGTCAAGGCTGAAGAGTTCTTTAGTCTTGACAATGCATCTCTTGAAATTCTAATTCATCTTTCTTAGTATTATTTATATACTCATTTAGATAATTCAAGTCATTTTTGATTTCTTTTTAAAATCCCTTTTTAATTTAAGTCTCTTATTTTATATTTTTATATCTTTGACATTGACTTAGGATTTGATCTAAGATTTGATTAGGATTTCATTCAAATTTATTTTAGCATTTGATTAGGATTTGACTTAGGATTTGTCTTAAGATTTGATTTAAAATTTGACTAAAATTTGATTAAATTTTATTTAGAATTTAATTAAAATTAAAATTTAATTTAATTAAAAAAAATTTAGAATTTTTTTAGGATTGGCTAGGATTTCTTTATGATTTTTTTATAATTCTTTTAAGATTTCACTAGAATTGTTAAAAATTCAATTAAAATTTATTTATGATTATATTAAAATTGTTAGGTTCTTGGTTAGTTATAATATATAAGTTTACCTTCTACAATCAAAAGTCCGATACATTCTCAAATAAAACAACATGTAATATAACTCCGCAAACAAAAAAAACAACTAGCCGCTAGTAATTAATCAAAGTAGCATATATAACCACTAAGATTGATGGTTAATAGGAATAAAGATAGAAGGGAATGAAGAGATAGTACTAAGAACTAAATTAATATTTGACAAAAAAAACGACCATCTACTGTTGAATTAAGATGACCAATGAATCATCTCCAAAGTTAAGTTAAGTTAAGTTTAAAAAGAATCTTCTATCTTATTAGATTTTAAACTTGCTTATGTTTAAAGTACCAAAATTTTGTATCTTAGATCTACTAAAAAATATAGTACCAAATCCTTTGATTTTTATACTAAAATTATAATATAAAAAATAACTTTTTTAATCTTAGCCTTTGATTTTTGAATGTTCTTTCTAAAGTCATCAAAATCCTTATTCTTCATGGAGATGAAGATCTTCATTCCTTAAAAAAATCTTTTAAGCAAGATATGGATGAATGAAGGCAAGGGGATGAAGATCTTCATTCTTTACCTTCATTCTTTACCTTCATTCTTTACCTTCATTTATCCATATCTTGCTTTCATCTCTCTAAATAAGCCTCTTAGTAGTTTAGTTCATTTTTGGACCCCAATCTCCTCTCAAGGCTTTATATTAAATATTCAGGTCCTATATAATTTAGATGCTATAATAAAAATATATTAAAAAAACCAAAATAAAGTTTCTTATACCAACTCTATATAAGTGGTATAACTTACATGCTACTTTTTCTTATTCTAAATATTTTTAACTATCAATTATTATTTTTAGTACTACTTGCTATTAAGAAGTCAATATATACCTCTTATAATTTCCAACTAATATCATTTATAGAGAGAACCAATGATTGGCATCCATTTACTATAAGGTGATGATAAATTACCATAGATATCAATCAATAGATAAGTTTTAATTCCTAATAATTTAATTTGATAAAATTTATGTAAAATAATTTATTAACTTATTAATAGAAATATTAACCTTTAAAAAGGATATTTTAGGGGCCAACTTGATTTGTTGTCATAGAAGTAATAGTTGAAGAGTAGAATAGCTCTCTATCTTTTTTTTCACCATCTCTTATAGCTTTAAGAGTGGAATAACTTCCCATCACTTTTTCACAATATTCCAATTACAACTAACTCTATATTTTCTAATAACCTTATTTTAAATAAGAATTAATTTTTTTTAAATCTAGTTTTTATAACTAGATTCTATTAAAATCAATTTGATAATCTAAGGCTTTGGTATATAATTTAGACTAAAAAATTCTATTTTTCATAATTAGTAAATAAATAGTATTATATCTTATGAAAACACCAAAAATTAACTAAATAAAATTTTGGTGCATAATTTAAGACTCACAAAATCTTTAACGATCCTAATCAAGTCTTAAAGTAATCTTAAAGAAATTTTTGAAAAAATCCTAAATAAACTTTAATGAAATCATAAAAAAATACCTCTAAAAAATCCTAAATAAAATTTAAAGAAATCATAAAGAATATGAAAGAAATTCTAAAGAAATCCTAAAGTAATTACAAAGAAATCTTAAAGACTTCTAAAGAATTTTTTAAAAAATCATTAAAAAAATCTTTAAAAAATCTTTAAAAATTTATAAAGAAATATTAAAGAAATATTTTTAAAATCCTTAAAAAATCATAAAGAATCCTAAATAAATCCTAAAGATATTCTAAAGCAATCATTCAAAAATCATAAAGATATGTTATAGAAATCCTAACAAAATTTTAACCAACTCTAAAGAAATCTTAATACAATTTTAAATAAATCCTAATCAAATCATAATCAATTTTAATAAAATTCTTTAGATATCTTAAATAAATCCTAATTAAATCTTATCTAATTTTAATAAAATCCTTAAAATATCCTAAATAAATTCTAATCAAATCTTAATCAAATTTTAATTAAATCTTAATCAAATTATAATCAAATTCTAATCAAATTCTAATCAAATCATAATCAAATCATAATCAAATCTTAATCAAATCTTAATCAAATCTTAATCAAATCTTATAATAATCCTAATCAAATCCTAATATAATTTTAATCAAATCTTAATCAAATTCTAATCAAATTTTAATCAAATCCTATAACAAATTTGAAATCTCAATAATTATTAAATTAATTATTAATTTTTTTAATCTGCTAATTAAAAATAAGTATATAAAATTTGAAATAAAATTATAATAGTATAATTAAGAATAATAATTTGATAAAATTGGTGTTTAAAATTTAAATTTTATTTATGATTTATTTAAAATTTGATAAGATTTATTTTAAATTTTTTAGGATTTATTTTAGGATTTGATAGGATTACTTTAGATTTTATTTAGGATTTGGTAGGATTAATTTTAAGATTTAATAAGATTTATTTTAGGATTTTATAAGTTTTTATAAGATTTATTTAAATATTATAAATATAAGATTTATTCTAATAATTATCTAGATAACATGGATAGATAGAAATAGATAAAAATAGATTAATTTGATAATATCTTATAGAGAAGCTTCTTAGAAACTTCATAAATATGATTTTATTTTTATTCATGTTTGTAGGTAATTGGTTGGTTAGAAACTTAGCCAACAAGTTAGCCACATGTTGCATATGTTGATAGCTTGTGGAATAAATTAATTATGTGGCATACATATAAGAAACTTATCTTGTAAGTTTGATACATGTCTTGCAAATTGAATACATATTGGAGGTCCTATAAAACATCACCATCTAGCTCTTAGGTAGATAGTATATATAGAAATAAGAATAAAGCTTTCTTCACTCTTTTCAACACTCTTATTTTTAGTCTTCTTTAAAGAGTTTCTATTATTTTTATCTTTGATAATAGTCATTTTAGTTGAATACAATCTCATTTTTAAGTGATTTTTTATTCCTTTTGAATAACATAAGAGTATTTAGATACTTTAGTTATTTATATTTCATGTCCTTGACAATTTGATAAGAGTGAAGATTCATTATTCTTGATTTGTGTTTTAGAAGTAAATAGATTATCCCACTTCTATTGTTATATCTGAAAGTTACGGACTATCCACCTTTAAACTAGCATTTTTTGCTTTTTAATCTTGATTTTTTTTTAAAGAGAGTAGATTATCTTTTTTTGTGTAAAATTATATTTAATATTAAAGGTTGCAAATTATCCTCTTTTAATTTAAAATTGTAGATTTATTAAGTTGTCTAAGATGGAAATTTTTTTTATAGATGCTATACTTAGTCGAAGTGAAAATAGATTCATAACAATTGCAGATCTTCAAAAGCTTGTTAATACTTTTAGAATAGAAATTACACGCATCACTAATATCAACCATGGAAGTACTATTTCTATATTTATAGAAGAAGTCCAGAGCCTATCTAAAGAAGTTGTACAATTGAGGGAAGCAAGTAAATCAGCTTTAAAACTAAATCTAAGAAGTCTTGCTTTTATAAGCATAAATGAGGCAAAGATTAGTATGCATGAGAAGTTTGATGGAATGAGATGAAAATTTAAAGGATTTTTATAAAAAACCAAGCTTTATCTAAGATTGTATCCTTTCCAATATCCTAATGGATTTACTTAAGTTGAATTGATAGGCGCACTTCTATCTAGAAGTACTCTATTTTGATTTGTACCTTTGATAGAAAAAGATTCTTGACTTCTTTATGATTTGAATTTATTCTTTGAAATATTTATAGCTATATTTAGAAAAAATATTTAAAAAAAGATAATAAAAATCAAGCTCTTATCTTTATAATAAGGATTATAATTAGCTGCAATCTATGCTACTAAACTCCAAAACTTTATTTGTGATATGGAATGAAATGACAAAGTATTTATTAATCAATTCATCATGGATTGAAAGATAACATCAAAGATTTGTTACTAACAATATTAAAAGCAGACTCCTTAAAATAATTTATTGCTCAATCCATTGCATACAACAATCAATTATTTGAAAGGCATCAAGAATACAAATTCAATTGAAAAGGAACAAGTCAATTAATATCAATGGTTCTTAAGTTTTTAGAAACTTATTTGACTAAGTCAAAATCAATGTAAATTGATACAATATATTTTAAACCTCTCACCAAACAAAAAAAAATTCAAAGTCATCAAAAGGGTCTATGCTTATATTATAGAGAAGCTAAACACATTGCTCAACATTATCCAAAGAAGCAATGCAATCACAAAATGAAGATTATATTTGTTAGAAAAGACAATGTATTGAAAAATAAATTTTTCTAGATACAATCAGATCCATATAATATCATGTTGTACTTCAACTACCATGTGAAAATATTATATATATATATATATATATATATATATATATAATATATATATATAATTTATTATAGAGCTAAATAAGAATCATATCAATAGATTTTTATTGATTATAAAATATGATTAGATTATTATTTTAAAAGAAATCTATTTAAAAAAACTCTTATTGAGGTTTATATAATCTTTTTTTTTTTATAATTTTTGAGATTGATTTTAAATTAATAATATCTTTTATATATTTTGAGTCATTTTTATTAAATATTGGTAACTCTTAAAATCTTATTTTATTTCTTTTATTTAATATTTAAAATATATATTATATAAATCTTATTACAAAAAGGATTAGAAAAGAATTTTTAGTATAAAAAGTAGTTAGGCTATTCATATAGATGAATGGAGATGGATGATAGAAATCTTTATTCCTATTGATCAAAAGTCATATCTAATGGACTTCAAAGAGGTCGCTTGAGACATTATTAGGAATTATGGTTTCTCTTTTGAAAGGATTCAAACATCAAAGATTAGAATCAGCAAAGTTTAGGTTTTTGGTTATAGTTTTAATACAAAAATTGAGTGATTTAAAGTTTTGATGAAAGAAATATAGGCATTCAAAGTTAAGTTATTTGTACCTATTGTCATTTTTTTGGATATAACTTGCATGTATAGAAAGCAAAAAAAGATTAGAGACTGGGATTAAAAAGAATACTTTTTTGGTTATATTTTTTTTATATAGCTTGATAAAATCCAAGTTGCAATAAAAGATAAATTAAAAATTGAAATTAGTGCTTGCAATCTAACGGCAATAAGTGACCTCACTTATATAGTGGTTGTATTTTGAGCTATATCTTAAGCAATTTGACAAGTTTTTGGCTCAAAATTTTTAAGAGTGTATATTTTCATGTTACAAAACTATATACAATAGTTTTGTAGCATTAGGATTTTTGATTTTTGCAATTTGAGCATTTTGTACAAAATGAAGGGATTTTTAAAGAGCTAAGATTTTATAGAGGTGGAAAAATAGATATATGGAAGTATAATAAAATTTTGATATAAAGATGAGATTTTTGAAATGAGATTATGGATTTTTTTAAAAAATTATCAAGAATCTGATTTATTAACAATTGATTAGTTATAATTTTATATAAAAAAGAATATTCAAAAAAATTCTATACATCAAAAAAAATCTTTATGTACAAATCTATTTAAATATAAGAGATTTTTATTAATATAATATTTTTTTAATAAATATTATCATATTATTTATCTTTTTTTATTTTAAAAAAAATCACTTATCGAAGTCTTATCAATAAATTATAAATAAATTTTTTATAGCCAAGTATCCAATGTATTTCCAGATTAAAAATCACATTACACACATCGATTGGAATCATGTATAGCACCTAGTAAAGATCTTATTCTTTCCTCAAGTCTTTTACTTTGTTTTATAATAGTAATATTTAATGTAATTAGATTTTCTTCTAATCTAATTATTTTAGGATTATTGTGGTTAAAAAAATATAATCCTCAAAAAGATTGGACTTCTTGTAACCTTAATTTTTTGCAGTTTAGTCAAGTGAAAATACATAAGTCTAGTACATCTAAATCCTTTCATATATGCTGCAAAAGAAGGATCATCATTTGTTATATATGCCACACCTATTTTGGATGCCAAAAAAATTATAAGTTATATTTTTAGCCATTATCAAGATTTTTAAGATATTTTTGAAAAAAAAAAAAAAAAATTCAAATATTTTTTTAAAGCATTGAACTTATGATTGTTTAATTAATCTTCAATAAGAAACTCAATTACTATTTGGACCAATCTATAATTTATTACAAAATAAGTTGGTTGCATTGAAGGAATATATTGATAAGAACTTGGTTAAGAATTTCATATGCCATTCAAAATCTCTAGCAAGAGCTCCTATCTTATTTGTGAAGAAAAAAGGTAGATTATTGCAAATGTATATTGCCGTATTATGTGAAGTCTTGCTTGAGAATACATCGGATATCTAATTGTAGAAGATAAAAGAAAAATTATAATAATAAGTCCTAATACATTTAATAGAATTATATAAAAATTATAATTAAATATTAATAAGTATATTCAATTATAAAAGAAGTTTAAATAAATTCTTGATTAATTATTTAAAAAATAAAATAAAAAATCCTAAAAAACTTTTTAAAAAATTATAAAAAATAATAATTTTTTTTTAAAGAAATCTTAATATAAAATCTAAAAAAATATTAAAATAGAATTTTTTTTAAAATATTAAAAATAAAAATTATAATCAAATTTTAATTAAATTTTAATCAAATCTTAGTCAAATCTTAGTCAAATCTTAGTCAAATCTTAGTCAAATCTTAGTCAAATCTTAGTCAAAATCTAATCAAATTCTAATAAAATTTTAAATCCTAAATAAATCCTAATGAAGTTTTAAATCCTAAATAAATCCTAATAAAATTTTATTTATATTTTAATCAAATTTTAATCAAATTTTAGTGAAGTCTTAATGAAAATCTAATAAAATCTTAAATTTTAAATAGCTTTTAATAAAATCCTACTGAAACCTTAAAGAAATCTTAACAAATCCTATAGCAGATTCAAATCTCAATAAATAATGATATAATTTTTGATTTTGACTCAAAATTTGCACACCTTTCAATAATTAAGTTGAAAATAAATACAAAATTTTTGAAAAAGATCCAATTCACTAAATAGAAGATAAATCAAAAATTCTACTCAGGTACATGCTGACCTCTTTTTCCAACCTTGATGCCAATCTTTTAGCTTTAATATCTCCTCTTTATATTGTTCAATTGTTCTTAAAGTTTATAAATATATAAAAAAATTAAATCAACCTCCTACACATATAATTTATATTTCAATCCAACTGATAGATTCTTGAATATTGTAGAAATCCTCATTGATCCTCAAAATCTAATTTCTAAGATCTTGATCTACTTGAACTTCAATAATCTTTAATAAAATTATTTGATCAAATTAAAATTTATAGCATGCACTCAATACAACTACAATCACAAACCTATAAAATTTCACTTATAGATTTATAACCAAACTTACAAAATATTCAAAAATAAAAATTCTATTTTATTTCATAAAAATCAAAGTCATCCAAATCAACCCTAATTTTGTAAAGTTCTTAAAAAGTCAATATTTATTCAAATTCCTCAAAATTAATACTTAAAAAAATCTATTGAAGTTTGTTCTCAAATCCTATTCTTTGATTTGCCAAAAAAACTCTTTATTTGCTACAAGCACATGGTTTTGTGCCTCAAAGTCTAATTTTGATTCAGATTCATAATTAATCATCTCTAGATATCAATTCTTAAAATTTTGAGGTAAATTTTATTAAAACTTATTTTTAACTCTTTTCTAAAGATATATCTTTTTTTTTTATCTAATGGCCATTATATCTTTATTTTGTCTTATTCATGGCCATACAAAGTAATTAAAAGGTAATATTAGCACTTTTTAATTTTTACTATCTCCTTGTCTATTATCTATATTTTTAAGATAATTTGTTAAAATATTTTTATTTAAGTTCTTATATAATATAATCATTCTTTTTTTTTTTTTATCTAATGGCCATATTATTATATGATAGTATAGATTATTGAAGACTTAACAAGATTATCATCAAGAATAGATATCTTTTACCTTTGATTTCAAGACTTCTTGATTAATTTAGTCAAATAAAGATTTACAAAAAAATAGATCTACAAAGAACATATAATTTGGTCCACATCAAAAAAGGTGATAAATGGAGGATTGTATTTAAAATTAGGTATAAGTATTTTGAATATAATGTCATGCCTTTTGGACTTACAAATGCACTAGCTGTCAAGGACATACTTATTAGATACCTTCTAGAACATTCTAGAAGTTTCTTAGAACTCTCTAGAACCTTCCAAAGCCTTCTAATATCTTCCTAGTGTCAAAGACATACTTGTTAGAATCTTCTAGAATATTCTAGAAGTTTCCTAGAACTCTCTAGAATCTTCCAAAGCCTTCTAATATCTTCCTAGTTAGTAGAAGTTACTTGAAAAGTTTCCTAGGTAGGAGTTTCCTAGGTAGGGACAAGCTTTTCTAAGGTAGGAGTTTCCTAGGTAGGAGTTTCCTAGGTAGGGACAAGCTTTTCAAAGAAGGAGACGAATAGAAGACAGCTTTTCGTACAAGGTATGGTCATTTTGAATATAATGTCATGCCATTTGGTCTTACCAATACTTCGACGATTTTTCAACATATGATGAACGATATTTTTCAAGAATATCTAGACGATTTTGTTGTCATTTATCTATATGATATCTTGATATTTTCTGAGAATGAAGAAAAGCATAAGAAGCACATTTGTTTGGTACTCAAAAAACTATGCGAGCGAGGACTCTACGCCAACTTGGAGAAGTGCTTATTTCACCAAACTGAGATGGAGTTTTTAGGATTTATTGCGACTACGGAAGGCTTGAAGATGGATCCCAAGAAGGTAGAAGCAATTGTGTCCTAGGAAGTTCCAAAGACGGTTAGAGACATACAATGTTTTCTTGGCTTTGCTAACTTCTATCGGATCTTCATCAAGAATTTTTATCAAGTTGTTGCTCCACTCACTCGATTAACATGTAAAGATAAGCTGCAATGGGAACCTCTAGCAGAAAAAGTATTTCAAAATCTTAAAATGGCATTTACTACGGCTTCAATCTTGGTACACCCAAACTTTGCAAAGGCTTTCTATTTGGGAACTGATGCTTTGGATTTTGCTTTAGGAGCTGTACTTTCACAGATGGGCATCGACAATAAGCTTCATCCGATTGCATTCTATTCACGAAAGTTTTTTGTGGCTGAGATCAACTACGAGATTCATGATAAAGAACTCCTTGCTATAGTGGATTCTTTTCAAGAGTGGCATCACTTCCTCGAAGGAGCTGCGCATCTGGTGACCGTATATACGGATCATAAGAATCTAGAATATTTAATGTCAGCTCGGGTTCTAAATTATCGTCAAGCTCGATGGAATATGTCGCTATCTAGATCTGACTTCGTTATTACTTATCGGCTTGGAAAGCACCAAGGACTATCCGATGCCTTATCAAAAAGATCATATCTTGTGCTAAAGATTGGAGAAGCAGCGCTTGATCAACAATGTATGACATTATTAAAACCAGAGCAATTCAGGATTTATATTGCTGTGGTGCCAATTGATGCTAACTTCCTCAACTAGGTACGTGCTGCAACTATTGAAGATTCAATAGTCCTTGATATTAAGCAGCGTATCAATGATGACAAGTTCAAGGTTGAAGGAGATCTCTTATACTTTGAGGAGAGGCTGTATATCCCAAAAGGGCCAGCACGACTTCGAGTCCTTCAATCTCCTCATGACTTTCTAGCTACGGGACATTTCGGATTCAACAAAACCTTTGAATTCATTTCCCGAGATTTTTGGTGGCCCTAAATGTGGAAGGATGTGAAGGATTTTGTCCTCTCTTGTGACATTTGTTCAAGATCCAAGATCCCTTGACATCGCCCTTATAGACTTCTACAGCCATTGCCCATTCCGTTGTCATGATGTAACGTGACTATTAGATAAAAGAGTATAAAAATAGTATATTATAGAAGATCTTAGTTCAAAATATTCTAGCAAATTATCTTAGAAAAATAGATAATAGTAAAAAGGGAGTAAAACTAATGAGTGTTAATATTGCCTTTTTTACAAATGAGCTTCTATTTACTTTGTAGGGCCATAAGTAAGGCAAAACAAAGTAGATTGGAAAATAAAATGATATAGACATATATAGGAGGGAGTTAGGAAGAGGTTTCAGAAAAACTTACCACAAAAATCTTGAAATAGATACCCAGAAAGGACTGGTTATGAGCTGGGGTCAAAATTAGACTCCAAGGCACAAAACCACATGCCTACGGCGGATCTAGGGAGGCTTTTTCAAATCAAAGATTGGCATTAGGAAGTGGACTTGAAGAATTTTGTATAGGAGTTGGTTTTGAGTGATTTGGAGAAAAAATGACTTTGTAATAGCTTTACAAAATTAGGATTTTTTTTGGCATTTTGAGATTTTGTGAAATAAAATAGGGTTGATGTTTTAGACAATTTCAGAAGTTTTGTAGCAGAACTATGGCTGGAAATTTGTGGATTTTTGGGTATTGTTGTTGTTAATATTCTTTGTGAATTTGAGCTGAATCTAACAATTTAGTTGTACGTAATTGAGGTTTAAATGGGTCAAGGTCTCGAAAATTAAGTTTTGAAGGTCAATTAGGGTTTTTGAAATCTTGAGCAATCTGCTAGTTGAATTGGAGTAAATTTTATTTGCATGGATAATAGACTTATTTTTCTATACACATGAGTGATTTGAGAGTGATTGAATGGTGAAAAAAGGAGAAATCAGCACTAGAAGATCAGCATCAAGGTTGGAGAAGGAGGCCAACCAACACTCAAGAAGTTTTTGGGGTTTTTCTTCCATTTGGTAAGTTTGATTTTTTTCAAATTTGTTGTGCTTGTTGTTGATTAAGAGGTTAAAAGGTATACAAAGTTTTAAGTAAGATCAATGGTCTAATTAGCAGATATTGAGGTTCTAATTTTTCCTAGGGTTGATTTGAATTGGTTAGAATTTGGTTTAAGATTTGATTAGGATTCGGTTTAGGGTTTAGGGTTTACTTAGGGTAGAATTTAGGATTTGCTTAGGATTTGGTTTAGGGTTTAAGGTTTAAGATTTGACTTAGGATTTGTCTAGGGTTTGACTTAGGATTTGACTAGGGTTTGATCAAGGTTTGACTAGGGTTTGATTTAGGATTTGACTAGGGTTTGATTTAGGATTTTGACTAGGTTTTGATTTAGGGTTTGACTTAGGGTTTGACTAGGATTTGATCAAGATTTGACCAAGATTTGACTTAAGATTTGACTTAGGATTTGATCAAGGTTTGACCAAGATTTGACTTAGGCTTTGATTTAGGGTTTGATCAAGGTTTGACTCGGATCTGACTTAGGATTTGATTTAGGGTTTGATTTAGGTTTTGACCAAGGATTGACTTAGGATTTGACTTAGGGTTGGACTAGGGTTTGACTAAGATTTGACTTAGGATTTGACTTAGGGTTTGATTTAGGTTTTGACTAGGATTTGACCTAGGATTTGAATAAAATATGATTTAAGGTTTTAAGATTATATTTTTTAGTATTTTCTAAATTTAGAATTTTATATATTATTTTCTATTATGATTAATATATGATTCATTTATTCTTGTTTTGTAATTGTTTAAAGATTGGATCAAAGTTTGATTAGTATTGTTCAGATTTAATAGAAGTTATTTAGGATTCTATTAGAGTTGTTAGAATGTTGTTGTTGTGTATTTCTTTTTTTTGTCTTCCACAACCAGGTGCCCGGAGCATTCTCGAGCAAAATTGCACATATTACAACATAATTTGGTGAACCTGACGTGAAAAACTTGAGGTGGAAGATTATTGGAAATTTTTTTGATTTATTTGACTTATGGAGAAGGAAGGCAAGAGAGTTGAAGGAGGAATTATGGATGGTGCATCAATTTGAGCTTCTAGTGGAATTGCAAGTGGAGGTAGCAAAAGAGGACAAGGTATGTATTTTGATCCTAACTTTGCAAGCATGTTTGAAGCATTTGTTTTATTCATGCAACAACAACAGGTGAAAGATCGCAAGGAAGGTATGGCAAATAAGGCATTACAGGCAGTTGTGGACAAGATTGACCAATTTGAAGGGAAGAATATTACAAAATATTTAAGATATTATGTTAAGGAAATAGAATTGAAGCGTGTTTCTGAGAAGGAGATGGTTCAATTATTTGAATTGGCTACTATACTGGAGATAAGAAGTCATGTGAAGTCTTTTATAGGACAATCTAGAGATTCATGGGAAAAATTTTCTCAAGCATTAAAGGATGAATATTTTTTTGAAGACAGTGATCGGGTTACAAAAAGGACGTTTTTTGAATGGATTGAAAGGCCTATGAAGGATCTTCAAGCGACAGAATTATTGAGGGAGTTTGAAAGGCAATATTCCCATCTATCAAAGAAAGAGAAGCTATTACTAGATCCAAGCAAAGTAGAGCTTTTTCTCCAAGCGGCTGATAGAGAGCTACAGGAGAAGTTGAAAATATTACTTGAAGATAAAGAAGAAGAAGAAGGACTGACATCAAATTGGAAGGAAGTGGAAGAAGTAATTGGAGTACTTGCAAAAAGAGAAAGGAGAAAAGATAGGGTGGGTATTCAAAGGCCATTGATGCTTCTAAGGTAAAACTACCTACAAACCATCCTACATCTATGATTCAACCTTCAATGGCAACATCAAAGAAAGAAGAGATGGGCATTGATGAAATCATACAAGGGATGAGAGATTTGCAAATAAAATTTGCAAAACTTGAAGAAAAGGGCCAATCATCAAAAGTATCAACAAGACAAAAATTTGGACAAATGGATGGTATAGTATACAGGTGGATGTGGTGTGATAATGTGGATCATTCAAGAAGGGAGTGTGAAGATTTTACAGAGGCGCTACACAAAGGAGTTGTTTTTTTCAAAGATGGTATGATACATTTAAAGGAAAGTGAAGAAAAATTAGAGACAAACTTTGATAAAGGAGGAATGAAGGCACTTGCAAGAGAATCATTTAAAATCTCAAGCAATGAAGCATCAACATATTGGGTGGAAGCAAATCGAGGCAAGTGCTTAAGCATAAATCTTGAACTTCCAGGAGAATCTAGTTCTTTGGGGACAAGTGCAATGAGTTATGCTAAAAAAGGAAATTTTACCAAAAATGATTTAAAATGTGTTGGAAATAACATTCGACAAATTACTAGATGGAATGATTCTATAGATGGATTATTGATACATGCTCATATTGCAAGGAATCAACATGATGCATTAATAGAAGAAAAAAGAAGAAGAGATGAGAATAATGAAGGGCCATCAAAAAGGACTACAAGAGGAGAAAAAGCATGACAATACAAAAATCTTATGCATGAAGAGAGAATAGAGAATGTTCCAATAAAGGAAAGAGATTTTGTTAAAGAGAAGGGAAAGGCCCTTGCTTATAAATTACAATCAGATATTAAAGCTACTACCGATTTAAAAAGGGTATTGGAGGAGTGGATTTTAAGTGGAAAGGTTGAATTTACAATTGGTGAGATTTTAGGAATTGCAAAAAGAGAATTTCATGAAGTTATTATTAATACAATAAAAAGAAAAAGACAATCTATTGGTGATACTATAACATCAAATATACAAGGTATAGAAGCAATGGGAAGCGATGAAGATGAAGAAATTGAAATGCAATTGATTGGAGATGTTTCACGAGTCAAGTTCACAAATAAAAAAGATAGTACTCAAGCTTCTAGTCATTATTCTTGAAGTCTTTGGGCAAGAGCTACAATGGAAACTTTAGTAAAATTAGGAGAATTAGAAGAGCCGATTGTAACACTAATTGATCATGGTTCTGAAATCAACTTGATATCAAAAGAGTTATATAGAAAGGGAAAATGGCCAATTGATATTAAGCATGGATGGATGATAAGATCAGCAAATAATTCAAAGGGAGAATTATATAGAGCTTGTCCAAATATAAAGGTGATGATAGGAGATGTCATTTATGAACAACATTTTTTTGTACAAGATATGTCTACATATCCAATTATATTGGGACAACCATTTATTACTACCACAAGAATGGAAACAAAGGTTATGGATGATGATTCAGCCTATGCAAGAATAAGAAGCCAAGATGGAATGAAAGCAGTTCAATTTTTAACTATTTGTGCTGATCATGAAAGAAATCGTGATAAGCTGAGAGAAAAGCCATTATCAAATGAGAACTTTGAAGACCTTGAGGATTTTTACTACACACCATTGTAAAGCAAGATTGCAATGGGTTAAAGGAAGACATGCTCCCGCTGAATTTAACAAAGATGGCATTATCTATTGGACTTATTGGATTGAAACAAGATAGTGTATTATCTTTTATAACTATTGAAAAGATGAAAAGAATAGATAAACGTTATGTTAAAAATGTGGAAAAAACTTTGAAAGAAAATGAAGAATTGGTTAAGGATGAATTTATATCAGGATCATTTGAAGAAGTTGGATTTGCAGATACTATGGGAGAATTAAATTATTTATTATAATATGGATTACAAAAAAGTAATAAAATTATCAATGTATGTTCTAAAGAATTTTATGATGAAATTCAAAACTTTATGAAAAATTTAAGTCGCCAAGAGGTATGTGTTGAAATTAAGTATAAATCAATGGCAAAAAAGATTAAACCAGTGGCTTTGCCACTACCATCAAATTGTGAAGAAAAGGTGAGAGGAGCATCTATACAACCAAATTTGAGAGATCCTAAGAAGATAGGGCATAAATTTATGGATGCTACATTAGATGGATTAAAGGTTCGATGTGAAGGATTTTTGACAAAATGTGAAGAAAAATACTTTAGAAATATGCTTTCATGACATGGAAAGGCTTTTGCATTTGAAGCACATGAAATTGGATGTGTTGATCCAAATATTGTAGCACCTATGGTTATTTTTACTGTTCCTCATGAACCATGGAATTTACGACCAATTCCAGTGCCAAGAGCACATTTATCTAAGTTAATAAACTTACTCAATGAAAAGATTGAAATAGGGATTTTAGAATCGTCTATAGCGCCTTACTCAAATCAATGGTTTATGGTACCAAAGAAAAATGGAACAATGAGATTTATACAAGATATGCAACTTGTAAATAAAGTAACCATTAGAAATATGGGTTCAAGTCCAATTGTGGATGAATTTGCAGAGGCATTTGCAGGAAGAGCAATCTATTCGATAGGTGATCTTTACTCAGGATATGATCAATTTCAATTGGTATTACAAAGTAGAGATTTTATTACTATGAAAACTCCATTGGGTTTGGTAAGAATGTATACATTGCCTCAAGGGGCTACTAATTCAGTAGCTCATACGATGAATGGAATGAACAAAGTATTAAGGGAATTTATACCAGAAAAGACTATGCCATTCTTAGATGATGTTCCAATTAAAAGACGTGCAGAAGAAGAAAAAAATGAGATATTAGATCACAAAGGTTGTAGAAGATTTGTTGCAGATCATATTAGTGATTGTGAAAAGATTTTATCACGGTTGGAAGACGTACACTTGACCTTATCAGGTACAAAGTCTATGTTTGGGATAAATGAAATATTAGTTGTTGGACACATGTATAGATCATATGGACGTAAGCTGAGTATGGAAAAAATTGATATTATTAAAAGGATGAAAGAATGTGCAAACACTACAGAAGTGAGAAGATTTTTAGGAGCGTGTACTTTCTATCATATATGGATACCTCATTTTGCACATGTGGCAGATCCATTATATGAATTGTTAAGGAAGAATAAAAGGTTTCAATGGAAAGATGAACAAAGAAAAGCTATGGAAAAATTGAAAGAACTTCTTTCTTCACCTCCAACTTTGAAGAAAGTGAATTATGAATGTAGAAGACCAGTAATATTAACAGTTGATGCAAATCCAATTGCAATAGGTTGGGCAATTGGACAAGATGATGAACAAGGGAATAGATATGTAGTACGGTTTGGAGCAAAGGTTTTGAATATTAGACAAAAAACATATGTACAAATTAAAAGAGAATTATGGGGTGTAGTAACTGCCATGAAAAATGAAAAGGAGTATTTGATTGGTGCATCGATAGTTGTAGAAACAGATTGTTTGCCTTTACTAGACATGATTATAAGTTGTTCAATTCCTGATATTGCTATGTTGAGGTACATAGCATATATCAAATTTTTGAATCTAGAGTTTAAACACATTGCAGGGAGGGATAATTCAGTTGCAGATATGTTATCTAGGACAAGGTATTATGATGAAGAAGACATGATTGATATGGTAGATGATGTGGATACAAATTTTTATACTAATGCATTATCAAAAGAAGAAGGTGCATATTTGATTGTACCATTGGAATTATTTTTAAGAGACTCATATGAAGGTGAATGAGAAGATATTGGAAAGTACCTAAGTACTTTAAAGCGACAAGAAGATTGGACAAATCAAAAATTTAAGAAAATTTGTAAGAAAGCCTATGGATATTATTTACATGATGGATATTTATGGAAGCATCCAAAGAGAAGAGGAGAAGTACCACAACGAGTGATATGTGATTTAGAAGCTCAACAAAAGATTATCAAGGAATTTCACAAGAGTTTGTGGACAGGGCATAGAGGAATATGGGCAACTTTTACTAAATTGAAGGAAAAATATTGGTGGAAAGGTATATATAAAGATGTGATTGATTTTATAGGATTATGTGAATTTTGTCAATTCTATTCTAACATTCGACATCAAGATGAATTACATCCAACTTATCCTCTAGCACTACATTATAAGTGGGTAGTGGATTTAGTCGCAATGCCTATGGGACTTGGACAAATGAAATATTTGGTACTCGCACGTAAAGATTTATCAAATATGGTTGAAGGACGAGCATTAAGAACAAAGAGTATTGAAAGTGTATGTCGATTTCTTTTAGAAGACATTATTTGTCGCTATAGTTGTATTGGAAAAATCACAGCAGATAGAGGTGAATTGGATCCAAAAAAAATAAAAAAACTCTTTGGAAGAATAGGAATCAAACTTTCTTTGACAATAGCATATAATCCAGAAGATAATGGAAAGAGTGAGCGTGGGCATTCACCTATTGTTAAGGCATTAGTAAAAGCATGCAATGGCAAAGTACATCAATGGCAAAAACTACTACCATTTGCATTATGGGCAGATTGTACAACTCATAGCACAGTGACCGGTTATATGCCTTCTGAATTAATGTATGGACAAAAGCCAATTATGCCAATAGAAAAAACAATGCCTACATGGAGAATATTATCTTGGAAGGATGATCTTAACAGAGAGGATCTTTTAGCATTACGCATTCAACAATTGGAAAGAAGACATGAAGACATTGAAGTGGCAATAGGAAGGTTGAAAGAAGCAAGAGAAAGGAATAAAGAAAGGTTTGATAAAATGCATCGACTACGGCCTAAGAAGATAGAAAAAGGTGATTGGATATTAGTATATGATAGTAGCGATGCATCGCGTGATGCATTCTGAAATTTTAAGGTGGTTTGGATAATATGTTTATGATAGAAGTCTATATGATAGAAACATGTTATTATTCTGGCAGGAAGCTTGATGGGGCGCGGTGAAGATACTTTTATAAGCGAGAAGCCGGCGGAGTCAAATTATTAGCTCCAAAAGGGGAATATATATACGTTTTGATGAAAAGAACAAAATCTATTGAGGGGTATTAAAACAGAAGAAGAGGAACAAATTAAAGATCAAGAATTTGACCAAGATGAAGAAAATTTTACCTCAATACAATAATAATTTGGCGCATGCCGGAGGATGCACAGGTTCAGGGGGGGTGGATGTCATGATGTAACGTGACTATTAGATAAAAGAGTGTAAAAATAGTATATTATAGAAGATCTTAGTTCAAAATATTCTAGCAAATTATCTTAGAAAAATAGATAATAGTAAAAAGGGAGTAAAACTAATGAGTGTTAATATTGCCCTTTTTACAAATGAGCTTCTATTTACTTTGTAGGGCCATAAGTAAGGCAAAATAAAGTAGATTAGGAAATAAAATGATATAGGAGGGAGTTATGAAGAGGTTTCAGAAAAACTTACTACAAAAATCTTGAAATAGATACCCGGAAAGGACTGGTTATGAGCTGGGGTTGAAATCAGACCCCAAGGCACAAAACCACGTGCCTATGGCGGATCTGGGAGGCTTTTGCAAATCAAAGATTGGGGTTAAAGAGTCAACTTGAAGGATTTTGTATAGGAGTTGGTTTTGAGTGATTTGGAGAAAATAATAGCTTTGCAAAGTCAGGGTTATTTTTGGCAACTTGGGATTTTATGAAATAAAATAGGGTTGATGTTTTAGACAATTTTAAAAGTTTTGTAGTAGATCTAAAGTTTTGTAGATTTTTTAATATTGTTGTTGTTAATGTGTGCTATGAATTTGAGCTAAATCTAACGATTTAGTTGTATGTAATTGAGGTTTAAGTGGGTCAAGGTCTCGGAAATTAAGTTTTGAGGGTCAGTTAGGATTTTTAAGATCTTGAGCAATTTGCAAGTTGGATTGGAGTAATTTTTGTTTATATAGATAATAGACTTGTTTTTCTATACACATGAGTGATTTGAGAATGATTGAATGATGAAAAAGAGAGAAATCAGCATTAGAAGATCAGCATCAAGGTTGGAGAAGGAGGCCAACCAACACCTGAGAAGTTTTTGGGGTTTTTCTTCCATTTGGTAAGTTTGATTTTTTTCAAATTTGTTGTGCTTGTTGTTGATTAAGAGGTTAAAAGATATACAAAGTTTAAGTAAGATCAATGGTCTAATCAGCAGATATTGAGGTTCTAATTTTTCCTAGGGTTGATTTGAATTGGTTAGAATTTGGTTTAAGATTTGATTAGGGTTCGGTTTAGGATTTAGAGTTTGCTTAGGATAGGATTTAGAATTTGCTTAGGATTTGGTTTAGAGTTTGACTTAGGATTTGACTAGGGTTTGATTTAGGATTTTGACTAGGTTTTGACTTAGGATTTGACTTAGGATTTGATTAGGATTTGATCAAGGTTTGACTAGGGTTTGACTAGGATTTGACTTAGGCTTTGACTTAGGATTTAATCAAGGTTTGACTAGAGTTTGACTTAGGATTTGATTTAAGATTTGATTTATGTTTTGACCAGGGATTGACTTAGGATTTGACTTAGGATTGGACTAGGGTTTGAATAGGGTTTGACTTAGGATTTGACTTAGGTTTTGACTAGGGTTTGACTAAGATTTGACTTACAATTTGACTTAGGTTTTGACCAGGATTTGACTTAGGTTTTGACCAGGGTTTGACTTAGGATTTGATTTAGGTTTTGATTAAGGTTTGATCTAGGATTTGAATAAGATATGACTTAGGATTTTAAGATTCTATTTTTAGTATTTTCTAAATTTAACATTTTATATGTTATTTTCTATTATGATTAATATATGATTCATTTACTCTTCTTTTGTAATTGCTTAAAGATTGGATCAAAGTTTGATTAGTACTGTTAAGATTTAATAGAAATTGTTTAGGATTCTATTAGAATTGTTAGGATCTTGTTGTTTTATATTTCTTTTTTTTGTCTTCTACAACCAGGTGCCCGGATCATTCTCGAGCAAAATTGCACGTATTACGACACCGAGTCGTCCATGGTCTTCAGTTTCCATGGACTTTATTGCAGATGTGCCGCCATCGAATTCATTTGACAGCATCTTTGTTGTGGTGGATCGACTTTTGAAGATGGCACATTTTATCCCTTGCAAGAAGACATTATTAAGCGAAGATACAGCAAGGTTCTTCCTTGATAATGTGTATCGATATCATGGTCTACCAGATGATATCGTGTCGAATCAAAGAATCCAATTTGTATCAAAGTTTTAGAGATCTTTTTTTAAAATGTTGAAGGTAGACATCAAGCTTTCTTCGGCATTCCATCCTCAAACTGACGGCCAAACGAAACGGGTGAATCAAGTTTTGGAATAGTATTTACGATGCAGCATCAACTATCAACAAGATGATTGGACTGTATATCTATCGCTACCCGAATTTGCATATAACAACACCCTTCATGGATCGACTCAGAAAACACCATTCTTTTCTAACTATGGATACCATCCGAAGCTTGATCTATTGAGTCCGTCACCGAATAACAACCCGGCAGCTGAAGGATTGGTGCAGCAGCTATTGGAGCTTCAAATCACATTGAAGCTTCAATTGTAAATTGCCCAAGAGTCTTACAAAGCATCCGCAAATAAATTTTGGAATTAGGCACCTAATTTCAAGATTGGAGATAAAATATGGTTGCTTCGACGGAATATCTAGACCAAGCGGCCATGTGATAAGTTGGACTACTGGAGATTGGGACTATTTGTTATCCAAAAGCAGATCAATCTTGTGGCGTACCGCTTAGAGTTACCAGCTGCTATGAAGGTACACCCTGTCTTTCATGTTTCTCTATTAGAGCCTTATTGAGAATCGTCTTTTTCTGGAAGAGTGCAATATCCGCCACCTAGTATAGAAATTGAAAACAACGAAGAATATGAGGTGGAAAGGATACTAGATTCACGGCAAAGATGGAATAAATTAGAGTACTTTGTGCATTGGAGTGGCTACGATATTAATGAAAGAACATAGGAACCGGCCGAAAATCTTGCCAATACATCTCAAAAGATACGGGAATTCCATTGACGATATCTTAATAAATCAAAAGCTGGTCATTAACAAAGCGTGAAGATAAAGCCTTCTTTGGAGAAATGAATAGAAAAAGAATCCAGGTCTCATCAAAACATAACTTGTTGTATTTCATAATATCAAGATATCTAATATCAAGGTGTATTTAGATATGGCTAGTCAGAATGTAGATACTGTACTAGTGGTATCATTTCAACCGAGTAGCTCACGACGTCGACCTCGAGACAAAGAAGATGTCGAAGAATACTAAGCAGTAAGTCACTTGTAATTGTCTTTGAAGTTGAACCAGCTCATGTAAGTATTGGCGAAGTGATATTTTCAGGTCGTTTCCACAATGAAGATATAAAAGTTTAAGCATGGTCTGAAGTAGAAGGTATTGTTGTCGTCCGTCTCACTTACTCTACCAATACTGCTCAGAGTAAATGTGTAAAGGGGGATTCAAACATAGGGAAAGATTATTTGCATTGAGTTAAACCATTAGAATCACACAACTAACTGCCTTCTGACTATACTAAAACATCCCAATTTGTTACAGTATCTCTCTCATACTACCAATAATTCTATTAACAATAAAATATCGTAAACAATAATCCAACTCAAGTATTCACTACCTCTCCTCTTCTTCTTCTTTATGACAATAATATATAATACTGCGATATCTTAGAACACAGCATAATTATCCTATACTCCAAACACAAGAATACTCCAAAATTGACTAACATTCCCAATAATTCACTTCGCATAATCCAAACTCCACGGACTTCTTCTTGTGGATCACCCTTAATTCAATACTCAATGTAATATAGTTTCCTCACATTCATATTCATTCTTCATAAAACATCTCCGATTCTCCACTTCCAATTTTTCACTTATATTTTTCCACTGATATTTCAGCATATCAATACATCCTCAATCTTTTATTATAAATCAATTCTTTCCTTTATTGCTTCATTACAGAACTGCACTTTATAATATTCAGCACTTATCTAATATCCTTCTCTTAAAATTAATAAGTAATTGCACCAAGCTTATCCCGGCTCAGCACTATCACAATCTGGCCCTTACTGCTACTGTCCAAATCAATTTATACTTATTCCAATCAGTATTAATCGCTACACAACCAACGATAACCACTTTTTCTAACTCCCTTACCCATGCTGCCTTCTAAACTGGCCATTCATCGGATTCCTGCCTACTCTTAATCCTACAAACTATGTATTATAAATCCTAAAATTCCTACCCATTCTACATAGCCCCACTCCTAACTGTGCAGCATCCTCGCAAACACAAAATCGGTAAAACTTGTTATGAGGCTAGCTCCTGAGATTGAGATACTCCTGGATTCGTAGGAGATTCTTCTATGTCTGGCTCTAACGGCACATCTTCATCCTCCTCTGATAAATCCACATGATTAATCTTCAACTACACTGATAAATCTTCATTATCCGCTCCCAATTCCCGAACTTGAGCCTCCAATTGTAAAATTCTAGCATCCTTCACCTCTAATTGGTGCCCTTGTCACTTCACCTTCTCCTCTAGCTTACTAATATCCGAAACTGGGGGAGCAGATTCCTGTGGCCGAACGACATTGGCTAAATCGCCCTCCAATTTTTCCACTTCACTTTTCAAGGTACCAATTTTTGTCTGCAGCTTCTCCGTTCCAATTCGGTATTGGTCTTCTAATTCCACCTTTTCATGTTTCAATTTCACTATTTTATCACGTTCCGCCTGCAACACTTTAGCGCTTCCCGTTCCAAATCCCATATCCTGTGATTCTCTATTAATTCTTGCTTTTGACCGTTCAGGATTCTTTGTATGCGATCTTTTTCATTCGCCCAATTTTTCTTTTCCTCTGCTACTTTCCCCTCCAATGCCAACTTGGACTCCGTCTTTGCTCTAATCACGTGCCCTTGTTCTACAATTCGGTGGCCTTTTTCCAATATCTCCTTCCGGCTGGACTCCAATTGTTGTCTTAGATTCCCTTCTAGCTGACTCACGGTAAGCTGCAATTAGGAAATTTGTCCCAATATTACTTTCGTGAGGTTCCCTTCTACCAATACCCCGGTGTTTAAAACTGGAGCCTCAACCACCCTCTCTATCACTGTACAAATTGAAGCCCGCCCTAGTGTAGTCTTCGAGATAACCTCCCATTCCCGCGATCTACTAGATTCTCCAATTTCGTGCACCACTACCCCTGGGCCAACTGGTAAACTCCGCATACCCTGTTGTGGCATTGGGGAAGGCACGCTCTTCTTCCCTTCTGGTTGACTTAATGTATGAGCAATCACGAATGCACATAGTTAGAGCATAGCAACAAAGCAAATTTACGTGTTTTTTGCTTGGCTCCCATTTCTACATGGATATGGGTTGCTCCAAAGGCTGTCCAATTAAAGACCATGCCTTCCAATGTTCCAATTGCAGCAAACAACAAGCACTTGGACATGTACGTTGTCATGTTGTAAATCAAAACATAGTGTGAAAAACATAAAAGAATGCATTAAAATAAAAAGATTAAGATTAGAAGAAAGGTTGATAGAAAATTAGTAGTAAGAAGATACAATGGAAATTTACCTTGAAAAGTGAAATTTCTTCAAGTTAGTAAAAAGGAAAAGGTTGAGGAAGTGGAAAAGACATGGGCTAAGAGGTCTTTTTGACCAAGAGGATAAAGAAGACCATGAGAAAGATGACAAGGAAGGATCGTGAAGAAGAAGGAGGAGAGTTTTTTTGGAGAGATAGGGTTTCTTTTTGATAGGTAGTATACGTTTTTGTGTGTAGAAGAAGCTTAGAGAGGATTTTAGGTGCGAATTTTTGTAGATTTGTAGTAGACAAGATAAGGAACTCATAGAGACAATTCTCATGTCTTTTGATTAAGTATCAAGAGAGATATGAGTCGTGAAAGTTGTAGGTTTAAGACTAGGGCAGAGAGGGTTACTAAATTTCGGGCCTTGGTTCTTGGAAACCACTTAGACTTTAGTGGCGAAATTTGTTGGGTTTTTGTTTCTTATAGAGTTAACTACTTTGTGTCAAAATCTCAAGTCAATATGACCTCTAAGCAAAGAGTTATGAGTGAAATTGTAACCGGTTTGAATGAAAAGAGAAATAGAGTGAAGGCAAGGTTGAGGGTTTGTATGGGCAGTGCATGTGTGTGGGTTTTTTTGGGTATAAAGAGATTTAGGAGACGAATTTGAGTGTGAAATTTGATAGACATGATCTATGTAAGTTAAGGAAGAGATGAGTGTAAGTTTGATACTCATTAGTCTTATAAATAAAATGTTATGCTCTTTCAAAGTGACAAGGGTCTATCTCCAAATCAGTGAAGTTTGAGGGAGCATATCTTTGTGATCAGAGTAGTATTTTGAGTAAAATTTGTTGGGATTTGTAGATATATGAGTCTATTAAGTTGTGTAAAAAACTGATTGCTATTGGAGTTATATTCGAGGAGTTATGAGGAAAATTGTGGTCGGATCCAGAGTTGTTAGAAGGCAAAATTAAAGAAGAAGGATGGAACCTATAACTCAAGTTTGGAGAAGGCTCTTGGAGCAATATTTGGAGAATGTTTACAACATGAGATAAACTATAAGCCTACCAAATTTCAGCACTTAGGTCTTCTTTAATGAAGAGCAATGAAGGTGTGAAGCAAAGGGGGTCCAAAATCAAAGGCAGTATGGAGGAATTACTTTGACAACATGGTTCTCTCTAACCACATGAGCTATAATCAAAAGGTTTATGGGGTTTGCTTCTTTACTCTCTTAAGTACCTTGTGTCCAAATTTTGCTTCAATTGATGTGATATCCTAGGATTTATGAGCAAAATTGAAGGCGGGTTTCTAAAGGCAGAATATGTTAGGGTTAATAAAGTATGTTTTTATATAAATTCTTCAATTTTATGAACTTTATGAATCTCATCTTGCACTTGAGAAACTAGAGGCAAAAAAGACCCAGTGTTTCTTAGGGCTAAGACTCTCACCACGACATTTGGTGCTTCCACTGAGAGAGCTCTAAGGCTTCAAGATTTTTAAGGCAAGATGGGGGATAATAGAACCAGTGGTAGTCAAGCTCAAGGAGGTAGTCAAAACTTTGCAGAGGAGTTCTTTAGGGCCATGCAAATGTTTATGAGGCAACAAGTTGCCAATGCAGCTGGACAAGGAGCTACAAAAGCTTTGAAAGCTGTTATTTCCAAGAATGAAAGATTCAGTGGGAAGAACATTTCAAATTTTTTAAGGAATTATACTTGTGAGATGGAAATCTATCAAATTTCAGAGGAGAAGATGATAGAGACATTTGACTTGGCAGTTGTACCAGAGATCAGAGACAAGGTGAAACATCTTCATCAAAATAATTTTGAGATTACTTGGGCCAAATTTGAAGAGAGGCTTCGAGATGAGTTTTTTGATGAAGATGAAGAAAGGATGTCCGAAAGGAATTTCCTTGATTGGGTGGAACAACAACCAGGTAACAATATGGGACCAAGTGAGTTGTTAAGAGAATTTGAAAAGAAATTTGAACAACTCTCACTAACAGAGAAGAAGATTCTTGAAGTGAGAAAATCAGAGTTATTTCTACAAGCTACAAATGAAGCTTTGGAGGATAGACTATTACTTCTTCTTCAAGATGGAGCAGCTGAAGGAGGTTTTAGTACCAATTGGAGACAATTGGAGGATTCAATAAGTCTTATTGCAAAGCAACAGCGGGTAAAGGCTAAGGGGTATGGAATAAAAATGGAAGCTTCAGCACCACCAGCTACAAGGACTTCTTTAATGTTACCATCAAGCTCTTCAAAGGGTAAGGCTCTAGATGAAGATACTCTAGAGGAATTGGTGAAGGAATTGAAGGAATTGAAAGTAGAGATGAGTGCTCTAAAAAGGAATATAAAGCCAAGTATTTCTCAAACTTCTGCAGGACAGAGGGGATATGTTATGAGGTGCATTTGGTGTGATGATTCCAATCACAAACGTAGTGATTGTAAATCATTTGCTGATGCCATGAAGAAAGGCATCATTACCTTCAAAGAAAGAAGGATTAGAGATGCATCTACAATTTTTCTTTTGGATACTAACTTTACTAAAGGAGGAATGAAAAAATTAATAGAAGATGGAATGATGAAGCCTAAGCCAAGAGATTCAGGTAATGCAGATTCTTATCAAATTGTGGCTTGGCAAAATAATGTTGAAGCTCCATGACTTGAAAATCATGAGACTATGATTAGAGGAGCTCAGGCCATTAGAGAGAAGACAAGATGGGATGATCTAATTGATGCAGTTAGCATCAAAGCTTCCTTAAACAAGGAAAGGAGGAATGAAGACTTTGAAGATGTCTATGTGGAAGTAAAGAGAGGAAGGAATGTAGAAGATGAATATGAAGAACCAATGAATAAGAAGCAAATACAAAAGGGTGATGGTATAGGGGAAAAGACAAAAGAAGGATCAATAATAAATCAACCACCACAAAATATTCTTTCATCTTCATAATCAAAGAAGGCATCAATTCCAAAGCAAAGAATAGAAGAAAACATAGAAAGGGGTACGGAAAAGAAGAAGAAGGACATTGAGAAAGTGGAGACAGTGATGACAAGTGCCATTTACACTTGTTTGACTAAAGAGGAGGAAGAAAAGATTGGTCAAGTATTTTTTATTGAATGTAAATCAAGCTTAGAAGGAGTTATGGTTGTGGAGGATGATAAGGTGAGTCATGAGGTTGAAGAAAAAGATGTAAATAATAAGATACTTGCTGATTTGGAAGAAGAAGTTTTAAACATGTTTTCTCTTCAACTTCAAAGGAAGAAGGAGGATACCACCAACAACATGGAAGAAAAAGAAGCAAAGGCATATGCTTATACCACTTTTAATGATGGTTACCAAAAAGAGCAAAAAATTGGCTTTAATGAGGCTCAAGAAGAGAAAATTGAACAAATAGAAGAATTTTTTTAATAGAAAAATGGAAAATGAGGTTTTACAAATGTTTGTTGGAATGAATCTGAGTAATACAAGGGTTATTATGGATACAACATGTATCCAAAATCAAGGTGAATTTGAATATGGAGGAGCGCAAGGCTTAATAAAAGAAGCCCGGACCATCCAAATTCAAGAATGCATGGTTGAAAAAATCACAAATGAAAAGATAGTTTACAAAGATACAAAGATACTTATTTATACTCACAACTATAACTTTGAATGTAATAAAGAAAGGAAGGAGGATTATTATCATTTATTTTGGAAAAAAGTGAAGCTTGGAGAACTTCAAGATATGATTTTAGCTTTGATTATTCATGGCTTTCAGAGAAAAATCATATCTAGGAGATTTTTTGATAGGAGAAAATGGTCCATTAAAATAAAGTACATCAATACTAAGAGTTTCAAATAATGTAGAAGATGGAGAAGAAATGAGAACAATGAAAGAAATGGAGATGGTTAAGTTGGCACATGCCGGAGGATGTGCAGGTTTGGAGGGGGTGGATGTCATGTTGTAAATCAAAACATAGTGTGAAAAACATAAAAGAATGCATTAAAATAAAAAGATTAAGATTAGAAGAAAGGTTGATAGAAAATTAGTAGTAAGAAGATACAATGGAAATTTACCTTGAAAAGTGAAATTTCTTCAAGTTAGTAAAAAGGAAAAGGTTGAGGAAGTGGAAAAGACATGGGCTAAGAGGTCTTTTTGACCAAGAGGATAAAGAAGACCATGAGAAAGATGACAAGGAAGGATCGTGAAGAAGAAGGAGGAGAGTTTTTTTGGAGAGATAGGGTTTCTTTTTGATAGGTAGTATACGTTTTTGTGTGTAGAAGAAGCTTAGAGAGGATTTTAGGTGCGAATTTTTGTAGATTTGTAGTAGACAAGATAAGGAACTCATAGAGACAATTCTCATGTCTTTTGATTAAGTATCAAGAGAGATATGAGTCGTGAAATTTGCAAGTGTTTAAGACTAGGGCAGAGAGGGTTACTAAATTTCGGGCCTTGGTTCTTGGAAACCACTTAGACTTTAGTAGCGAAATTTGTTGGGTTTTTGTTTCTTATAGAGTTAACTACTTTGTGTCAAAATCTCAAGTCAATATGACCTCTAAGCAAAGAGTTATGAGTGAAATTGTAACCGGTTTGAATGAAAAGAGAAATAGAGTGAAGGCAAGGTTGAGGGTTTGTATGGGCAGTGCATGTGTGTGGGTTTTTTTTGGGTATAAAGAGATTGAGGAGATGAATTTGAGTGTGAAATTTGATAGACATGATCTATGTAAGTTAAGGAAGAGATGAGTGTAAGTTTGATACTCATTAGTCTTATAAATAAAATGTTATGCTCTTTCAAAGTGGCAGGGGTCTATCTCCAAATCAGTGAAGTTTGAGGGAGCATATCTTTGTGATCAGAGTAGTATTTTGAGTAAAATTTGTTGGGGTTTGTAGATATATGAGTCTATTAATTTGTGTATAAAACTGATTGCTATTGGAGTTATATTCGAGGAGTTATGAGGAAGATTGTGGTCGGATCCAGAGTTGTTAGAAGGCAAAATTAAAGAAGAAGGATGGAACCTATAACTCAAGTTTGGAGAAGGCTCTTGGAGCAATATTTGGAGAATGTTTACAACATGAGATAAACTATAAGCCTACCAAATTTCAGCACTTAGGTCTTCTTTAATGAAGAGCAATGAAGGTGTGAAGCAAAGGGGGTCCAAAATCAAAGGCAGTATGGAGGAATTACTTTGACAACATGGTTCTCTCTAACCACATGAGCTATAATCAAAAGGTTTATGGGGTTTGCTTCTTTACTCTCTTAAGTACCTTGTGTCCAAATTTTGCTTCAATTGATGTGATGTCATAGGATTTATGAGCAAAATTGAAGGCGGGTTTCTAAAGGCAGAATATGTTAGGGTTAATAAAGTATGTTTTTATATAAATTCTTCAATTTTATGAACTTTATGAATCTCATCTTGCACTTGAGAAACTAGAGGCAAAAAAAGACCCAGTGTTTCTTAGGGCTAAGACTCTCACCACGATAACGTGGTATGCCGGTGTCGTACTGTAATTACTTACAGTATGTAAAAATTAGTTAAAATATATTATATGTTTATGAATCTAGATGTGTGTTAGAATGGTTAGTAAGTTAAATTAAAAATGGTTGATAGAAGAAACTTTATTTTATTTTATTTTACTTATTTTAGTTATGGTATTTAAAAATTATAAGATCTAAATGTTTAGTATGAAGCCTTGAGAGAAGGTGGGGACTTAAGGATGAAAATTTAAGCTAGTAAGAGGCTAATTGGGAGGGATGAAATCAAGCCATGGTCGGATGAAGGCAAGGAATAGGGAACTTCATCCCTATTGGTCGAATACCATGCCCAATGGGCTTTGAAGAGGCTGCCCGCGACCTTAACAGGGGATTTATGGCAACTTCAAAGCGGGGATTTGCAATTTCAAAGGTAGGGTTGTAGAGTTTAGGATTTTGGGTATAGTTTGAGAGGAAATTTTAGGCAATTTGGAGTTAGGGTGAAGAAGTTATACTTGTTCAAAGTTAAAGAGTGGATTTCATATATATTGTCACTCTTTTGGGATTTTGCGGAGTTTTACGAAGGCTTTTGGAGATCGAACAATGCAATTGGAAAGGTGATTTCAAGATCTACGTCTATTACAAAGGAATTCTTAAGTTTTGAGTTTAGACGAAGGAGATATGAAGAGTTGAAGACAGCAGTAAGCACACCGTGTTGTTTATAGTTATGCTTTGAGCCATAACTTGAGTTTTCAGACGAAATTTTGGCTCAAACTTCTTGGAGAATATGACATTTTGTGTTAAGAAGCTATACATACAAATTTCATGGAATTTGATCTTATAATTTGTGAGATATGAAGAAATTTGAATGCGGGTGTATAAAGACAAGGTTTTGAAGCGGCTATTAGGGTTTTCAAGATATCTCATGATCCGTAATGAATTTGCAGTTGAAAATTGTTGTAGAGGTTGATAAGAATACATCAGTACTTGACATAAAATTATATCATGTTTGGACTGTTGGATCAGAAGATATGAGATGTTGAAGTTTGGAAAATTTTCTATATAAAGATATATAAGGTTTTAGAGGATTTTATCATACTTTGGATGTTGTTAGTTACTTGAGGCTTATATATTTGATGTTATTTCTCAAAAAGGAAAAATATATATATATATATAAACTTTGAGTTTTCTTCATTTTTGAAGCTTGATTGAGAAATTATTGACAGCTAGAAGCCCAGCGCTTTCTTAAGGCAAATTCTCTCTACCCCGACATCGGTTCAAGCCTAGACGCTTTTGAACAAACCGCATCCACTCCGCAAGCTCTAGAGTAAGTGCCTCTGCCACTTTTCAGCCTTGATTTTTCTCAAAGGACGCCATGTCCCCTTTGAAATAACTTCCCAGTCTGAACTCTGCAACTAATTCTACATCAATTGGAGGCAAATTATCCTATCCTCGCAAAAACATGTACATTTGTGTATTTCTGAAATCTCTCTGTCTTTGTAAGGACCAACAGATTTCCAATTTAATGGGCTCCATATTGGTGACTACTACTAAGGACGGCGATTGCAAGTTACTCTTGCTTCGCACGTTTTGGACATTCTCCTCTCTATCCGCAGCTCTCTTTGACCTCTCCATCGACATTATATAATGCTGACTACGTACTCCTTGCTCGGACTAATCGTTACTCTCTAACTACAGAGAACTCTATATTCCAATAAGCATACACTTGGATGACCAAACTCAAAACAGAATGCTGATCAAAACTCCCATTAAGTGCCCTGCTCCTAACCTTTTACTCGGGGTCTAAAGCAACAATTTTTAATCGAATGTATCAGAACGTCACTTCTGATTTGCATGACTAGTCTGTATTAGGACCCAAAACTGACCATCAGCCGTCTTTTTAGCCATCATGCACCTTTATTAAAGGTAAGCTATCATGAACATGTACACCTTCTTCCCTCCAATTTTGAAAATCCGTCCCGAGTTTACGTAAAATAAAGACGTAAACGGTTGCCGTTAACTAGGGTGGTAAATTGAGTATCCATAAAATCTTCCAATTGAACTGAATCATTAGAAAAGGCTTCAATTATTCAATAAGGTCCATGCTAACGGACTTAAAATTTCCCTGAAAAATGGTGAAAGTGACTATCATAAAGAAGCACCAGATCATTGGGCATAAAATATTTAGGACGTAATTTACTATCATAATAACTCTTCCGGCGGCGCTGTGTAGCTTCCATAGTTAAAAGAGCCGTAGCCCTAACTTCATCCAATTTTTCCAATTGTACCAATCAATGTTGGAGGGAGTTTTTGTCACCGAGACGTTCATCCAATGCAATTCGTAAACTCTAAACTTCCAATTCAATTGTTAATATTACCTCTTGCCCGTATACCAATTGGAAGGGTGTGGAATTGGTAGTCACTTTATACGCAGTACGATATGCCCACAAAGCTACGAACAATTTTATATCCCAGTCCGTTGTAAATTAAAACATAGTGTGAAAGATATAAAGGAATGTGTTAAAATAAAAAGATTAAGATTAGAAGAAGAGAGGATGAAAAAGAAAAGGAGTTGTGGTTATAACCACATTATCTTGGAGGTTATAATGTTTATCACAAGCTCAGGGATGATAGGTAGGCCAAACTACTAATTTCTTGCTGAAATTCCTACTAGCAGTACCAAGTCATGAAGCCAAGGATTTCTACAGTGAAGTCAAGTGGATTCGAACCCACGTCAACTCCAAAGTAGCTAAGAACTTAACCACACAAGCTTCTTTGACTTGACAGTGTAGGATGTAGTTCTTTCTTTATTATCTCTAATCTAATCTTAATTGTTTCTTTCTACTTATTAGATTTTTTTCTATTTTATCTTAGATCTACTTTATCTTTATTCTCTTCTATTTTAGATCTAAACTTAAATGTTGTGGGCTGAAATTAGAAGAGAAGTTGGTAGAAAAATAGTAGTAAGAAGATAGAATAGAAATTTACCTCAAAAAGTGAAATTCCTTCAAATTAATCCAAAAGAAAGGGTTGAAGAGGTAGAAAGACATGGCTGAGGTGTCTCTTTGACCAAGGGAAGAAGGAAGACCAGGCCGGGAGGACAAGAAGGGGTCGTGAAGAAGAAGAGAGAGGTTCTTTTGGAGAGATAGGGTTTTCTTTTTGATAGGCAGTATATGTTTTTGTATGTAGAAGAAGCTTAGATAAGATTTTAAGTAAAACCTTTTTTGTAGGTTTGTAGTAGACAAGATAAGGAACATATAGAAATAATTTTCATGTCTTTTGGTTAAGTATCAAGGGAGATATGAGTCGTCAAAGTTGCAGGTGTTTAAGACTAGGGCAGTGAGGTTTACTAAATTTCGGGCCTCGGCTCTTGAGAACCATTTGGACTTTAGAGGCAAAATTTGTTGGTTTTTTATTCTTCATAGAGTTTACTACTTTGAATCAAAATTTTAAGTCAATATGATCTGTGAGCAAAGAGTTATGAGTGAAATTGTAACCGGATGTAGGTGAAAAGAGAAATAGAGTGAAAGCAGAATTGGGGTTTGTATGGGCAGAGTGTGTGTGTGGGTTTTTTTGGGTATGAATGGAGTTAGGTAATGAATTTGAGTGTGAAATTTGATAGACATGATCTAAGCAAGTTAAGAAAGAGATGAGAGTAAGTTTGATACGCATTTATCTTATGAAAAAAATGTTATGGTCTTTCAAAGTGATAGGGGTCTATCTCTAAGTCAGTGAAGTTTGGGGGAGCATAGCTTTGTGATAAAAGTAGCATTTTGAGTAAAATTTATTGGAGTTTGTAGATATATGAGTCTATTAAGTTGTGTAAAAAACTGATTGCTATTGGAGTTATGTTTAAGGAATTATGAGGAAATTTGTAGCCGGGTCCAGAGTTGGTAGAAGACAGAATTAAAGGAGAAGGATAGAGTCTATAACTCTATTTCCAAGAGGAGTTTTGGAGCAAAAATTGGAGGATGTTTACAAAATAAAGTAAGCAACAAGCCTACCAAATTTCAATACTTGGGGTTTTGATAATGAGGAGCAATGAAGGTGTGAAGCAAAGGGGGTCCAGAATCAAAGGCAGCATGGACGGGTTTCTTTGACAACATGGTTCTCTCTAACCACATGAGCTATAATCAAAAGATTTATGGAGTTTGCTTCCTTACTTCCTTGAGTACTTTGTGTCCAAATTTTGCTTCAATTGATGTAATATCCTAGGATTTATGGACAAATTTGAGGGCGGGTTTCGAAAGGCAGAATATGGCAGGGTTAATAAAGTATGTTTTTATGTAAATTCTTCAATTTTATGAACTTTGTGAATCTCATCTTGTACTTAAGAAACAAGAGGCACAAAAGACCCAGTGTTTCTTAGGGCTAAGACTCTCACCACGACACCGTTCCCACACCAGACACTGTTTTCATTAAAATTTTACACAAAATACCGTTGGTCTTTTCAGTCTGCCCATTGGCCCGAGGATGATATGGGGTTGTCTTCTGATGCTTGATCTCGTATTTATCTGTCAAAGCCGCAATTGTAGAATTAATAAAATGGGTTCCACGATCACTAACCAATTCCTTGGGTCACCCTAATCAAGTGATAATGTTCTCATATAAAAACGTGGCTATGGTATCGGCATTATCAGTTTTTGTTGCCATCGCCTCCGCTCATTTTGTCACGTAATCCGCCGCTACCAAAATATATCTTTTCTGTCCATTACGCGAGGCTAGTGCGATTGGTCCTACAAAATTAATACCCCATTTCTCAAATGGTGCTTGTGTTAAAATTGGTACCAACGGCATGGCAGAAGTTTCTATAGGTCTACCAATACGCTAACAAAGATCACAACATCGGACGTATTGGTGTGCATCTGAGAATATTGTTGGCCACCAATATCCCGCCATTAAAGCTTTGCGGGTAGTGTTGTCACCGGCAAAATGCCCTCCACAACTATCCAAATGACATCCTTCCAATATAGTACGTACTTCACTTTGAAAAATACAGCGGCATAGAATTCCATCTCTTCCTTGCTTATACAAGGCGTCTCCAATCATCGTATACGGAGCACTTTTCAAAATCAAGCATTTCTTAAGTTTCTCACTATATGTAGGTAGAAATGTCTGAAATGTCAGATACTGAATCAATTCACTATATTCTGGAGTGATTACGTCGACGGCAAATAATTTCGCATCAGGAAGTTCATCATTGATAGGTTCATTATCGAATATATTGGACAATCGAGATAAATGATCTGCATTGGCATGTTTTTTTCCAGGTCGAACATTAATACTAAAATTAAATTCTTGAAGGAATAACATCCACTGAGCGATGCATCCACTCAATTGAGGTTTATTAATCATATACTTAAGAGCATCATGATCGATATGAAACACAAATGGATAACCAAGCAAATAATGCCAAAAATTTTGGACAGAATAAATCATGCCCAAGGCTTCCCATTCGGTCGTAGTATAATTTCATTCTGCAGCTACGAATTGTTGATTACCATAATAGATGGGATGATCCAAACCCTTTTCATCTTTCTGACTCAACACGGATCCAATAGCAACATTCGAGGTATCAACATAAACATGAAATGGTTTTGTCCAACAAGGTGCAACAAGTACTGGTGGTGACACCAATTTTCTTTTTAACTCCTCAAATACAATTGTATATTTTCTCATTCCAAATTAGACTAAATCCATCCGGTGGCAGTTTCTTTAAGAGATTTGTTAACGGTTGACATATTTCTGCAAATAAATGAATGAATCGCCTATAATAGCTGATATGGCCAATGAAACCCCGAACACCAGACATTGTTTTTGGCTTTGGTAAAGCCAATATATAAGTAACTTTATCTGGCTCAGTAGCGATATAGGCCACGGAAACGATATGTCTCAAAAGCTTTCCCGATGGTATGCCAAATTGACACTTCTCAAAATTCAAAGATATTCCATATTTATCACATTGGTCCAAACATTTATCAAGACGTTCCAAATGATTCGCTGTTGTACTGAATGTGCAAAAATCATCTAAAAATATTTCCATCGACAATCATAAATAATCCTGAAACGCTTGTATTATTATCCTTTGAAATGTAGCCGGGGCATTACATAACCCAAATGGCATCACTTTATAAGCAAATGTGCCCCAATCTGTAGTAAAAGTAGTGTTCAATTGGTCCTCTTCTGCAATTTTTATTTGATTATAACCCAAGAATCCATCCAAAAAGGAATAACATTCATGCCTAGCTACTGCATCTAGTATACTATCTGTAAAAGGTAAAGAAAAATAATCTTTCTTGGTAGCCGTGTTTAATTTACGGAAGTCTTCACAGATACGGATTTTCCCATTTTTCTTCGGTACTATCACAATTGATGAAACCCATTCACTATACGGGACTGGATATATGAAGCCCATGTCTAATAGTTTATCTACTTCTTTTTTGACCATGAGAGAATATTTTGGATTAAGACGGTGTTGTCTTTGACAAAATGGTGTAGTATCTTCCTCTAAGGTAATTTGATGCTCACAAACTTTGGCAGGAATACCTTTTAAATCCACATACGACCAAGCAAAAGCAGATTTATGATTTAAAAAGAATTCTTTCCAATTTCTTAGCTCTATACCCGTAATATCGGTGTATACTTTGATAATCTGGGATGTTTCATTGGAACCCAAGTTAATAGATTGGCACACAGGTTCCTCATTAACGCCCAGATTGATTTGCCCCTCCTGCTCTGAACTCTTCATATGGGCCGGCAAATTGGACTTACTCAATTCTGGTTCCTATTTACCAACTTCATTTACCGCACAATTATTCATCCAGTCCGCGATGACATCGTCTGAATTTACTGCATCCTCTTGATCTAAAAAATATTCCCCTGGACCTCCATACTGGTGTAACATGCCTGACTTCCGCATGTGAGTTGGATCCTTAACAACTTGCATCGCATTATTAACTTTGTCGTACTCTGCCTCAAATTGGCCCTCATCTTTAGATGTTGCTTTTGTGTCCCTAATTTGCAACTCCCCATGATATTGAACTGGGTATATCTATAAAACAATCTTGTCATTATCCTTTTTAATAATTAACATTCTACGGCCTCAATCGTTCCTAGCTTTGGCCTAATATAGCCACGGCCGACCCAATAATATTGGATATGATAGAGTGGAACTCTGTGATCAAAAAATAATATAATCAATTTTATATGTAATTCTCGCGATTACAATATTTATATTGCGTAAGATACCCATTGGTTTTATTCTACTATGATCTGCCATTTTCAATACCAATGTCGTGGGTACTAATTGTTTTAAATCCAACTCCTCCATTGTATCGGCATTCATTAAGTTCACACTAGAGCCACCATCCACTTGAACTCCAAGAATGAGAACACCATCAATTGATACATCGATAGTTGGTATTCCCGGATCGGGATTCAAATTAACCTCATGAATTTCTTTATTATGAACTCTACGTCATATTAACGAGGAATTCAATGTAGAATGGCATTCAGGTGCAACTGCTAATAATTGCTTCATGATAATAGAAGGTTTAATTTCATCCAAATCTTTCATAATATCATATGGTTTCATATTGGCAATGATTCCCAGTGGCCTCTTCTTTTTTATGGATTTTAATTTGACCCCTTGAGATAATTTTCTTATGGAATTCGGAATTAGAACTGCTGCATGGACTTTGTTGTAATTCGTATCCATAAGAGGATCTTTTAATGGATAAGATGACTCCCGGACCTTCGCAAATATTGGTACTGGTTTCGGTTGAACCATTATCTAGGGGCTAAGATTATTCTCAAGTTGCACAAACGAATTGGATTTCCGCGTTGGTAATTCCTTTGATAATGGTGTTAGATTTGAAGCATCATTCAATGATTGACATTGGTCTGCTGCAACTGGTACTTCCAATTCTGAATTGGATCTTTTCTCTTTTGCTGGGCCCAAGTAAGTACTGCACGGACGCATTCCACCTGATTTATCGGAGAATCTTGTGGTACTCGAATATTGTCCTCTATCTTATTTTGCAGTTGAATACGCTGATCTCGGTTATTAATATTAAACAAAGCGTTGCATTAATGGTAAGTATATCCAGATTGCTTATAATTTCTACATACTGAAGCGTAATCATCATTGGCTCTAGGATTGGGACATTCACTACCATAATGTCCTAGCTACCTGCATCGATAGCATCGAAGCAATCTTCTTCCTCCTCCATCTGGTATATAGGGCGTCTCGACTGATATATATCGGCTAGGCTTATTCTAGGTTTGATGAGTAAAGGATCCCGGTCGACTAGTTGGTATTGTAGGATCTGAAATTGGATTCTCAATAGGAGGATATTGGGATTGTTCTTGCTGATTTTGCACAAAAGCTTGGGAATTGGAATCACCTTCTTGGTTATACTCAGAATTTTGAAAATTATAGAAATTTCTATTTTATTTAATAGGACGATTTTTGTTCCAGCCAAACCTATTTCCAATCTGAACTTGATTAACATCCCACAAAATTGGTTGAATCATAGTTTGATTTCCTAACTAATGTTGCCTTCTTAAATTCCAATAATTTGTGGTTACATGCTTACCTCTACAAAAGGTACATTGCATCGTCATTTGGGGTGGTGAAGGGCACTCCATTACTAAATGGCCTTGCCCTTTACAATTACTGCATCAAATATTGGAGCATATATTAGTCGGTTTATGCCTCTTTTCCTTATCCTTTGCCAGATTAATAGTCAACTCGTCCATCTTTTTTGTCAAAGTTAACAACAAAGTCTCATTTGGATCCTTTGATACTAGTTCAATAGAGAACTCTTTTATAGATATTGGTTTTTGATATGGGAGATATGGGACTGCAGTTGTTGATGGTACAGCCTGCAATGGAACAGCATTCACTATCCCTTGCGAATTAACACTAAGATTTGCACCGTAGTCAATTGTCCTTGGGTAACTGTTCACTGTTTCATTCCAGGTTGGTATTTGATACCCTCCTTGAGATGGAATCAGTGTCGCTCTTGTGGTTAAGAATTGATCATAATGACATTCTTCCCATACCTTAGCTCGGTCAAGTGAGGCAGCGACAGTCGCAGGTTGGGCCTCCTTTACAAACAACTTCAATTCTGGTGGGTATAGTCCGTTAATCAATATGGACATAACAAATGAGTCCGGCATTTGGTTATTTGGCCATTTTCGAAGGATATCTGCTACTCGGCCATAATATGACTACACCGCTTCTCCCAATACCATTTTGCTATTCATTAATCTTTCTCTAAGATATTCTTCAAATCCTATTGGTCGAAAATGAGTCAAAAATGTATTTTTCAATGCCTCCCAATTAGGAAATTGTCCCACGGGTTGGCGATTATACCATTCAAATGCCGTATCTTTCAAGGTTGTTGGCAGCCATCTTAACCAAATATCTTCAGTTCTACTATTATTGGCTACACATGCGGTCAGGAATTGAGATAAGTGTTGTTCTGGGTCGGCTCCTGGCAGACCTCTAAAGGTAGGTAATGGAGCTACGCTAGTTGTGCGATCACCCACAGCACCCATTTGTATCGCAATTGGTACTGCTGCACCCCCCGTCGCCATTGAAGGTGATAATGTTCTACTTGCTTCTTGGTTAAAATAAATCGTGCCTCCCTCAATTGTCTTTTTCGGAGTTCTAGGCCTCCGCTCTTTAGTATTATTATCTGCAAATAATTTTATCGGTTGAAGTTGAAGTAAAAACGATGGATTTTGGAATACACTAAATTGGCCCTTACTTTTAAGCGATACATTCCATACTGAAGAATTAGCCTTGCTAGAATCAGCTATATCTACTATTGAAAAAGTACCCAATGAAATACCCAATTCTTCTGTGCTCCGTTATCTTTCCGCTAATGGGCTCAAGAGATACATTGGGCTATTCGCGGAGTTATCCGTGAGTGCTTTTGGCAACTTCTTTAACTATATATATGTCTGAAATATTAAAGATCTTTTATGTCCTTGATATGCTCGGATATGACGACAGGCATGCAACCACGGTTTAATTCAACTCTGTCGATGCTTCTTTTTTAGCTTCTGTTCTTGCTCGTCCTGCAACAAATTTCTTACTTGTGCTCTCTCTTGTCTTTCTTTCGACTGACATATTTTTCTCAGAGCAATGTTCTCATTCTTATTAACCATAATCTTTCATCATCTATTATTGACATTGCTTTCCATCACTATTGTCAATCTCCAGCAGCAGCGCCAAAATGTTGTTGTCATCCGTCTCACTTATTCTATCAATATTGCCTAGAGTAAATCTGTAAAGGAAGATTCGAACACAAGGAAAGACTATTTGCATTGAGTTAAACCGTTAGAATCACACAACTAACTGCCTTCTGACTACACTAAAACATCCCAATTTGTTACAGTATCTCTCTCATACTACCAATAACTCTATTAACAATAAAATATTGTAAACAATAATCCAACTCAAGTATTCACTACCTCTCCTCCTCTCCTTCTTTATGACAACAATATGTAATACTGCGATATCTCAGAACACAGCATAATTATCATATACTCCAAACACAAGAATATTTCAAAATTGACTAACACTCCCAATAATTCACTTCGCATAATCCAAACTCCACGGACTTCCTCTCGTGGATCACCCTTAATTCAATACTCAATGTAATATAGTTTCCTCACATTCATATTCATTCTTCATAAAACATCTCCGATTCTCCACTTCCAATTTTTCACTTATATTTTTCCACTGATATTTTAGCATATCAGTACATCTTCAATCTTTCATTATAAATCAATTCTTTCCTTTATTGCTTCATTATAGAATTGCACTTTACAATATTCAACACTTATCTAATATCCTTTTCTTAAAATTAACAAGAGATAGCACCAAGCTTATCCCGACTCAGCACTATCACAGTCTGGCCCTTACTGCTACTGTCCGAATCAATTTATATTTACCTCAATCGGTATTAATCGCTATACAACCGATGATAACCACTTTTTCTAATTCCTTTATTCATGCTGCCTTCTAAATTGGCCATTTATCGGCTTCCTGCCTATTCTTAACCCTACAAACTATGTATTGTAAATTCTAAAATTCCTACCCATTCTACAATTACTATCAAATCTTTATTAAGAACTTTTTTCAAGTTGCAATTCTACATATATGCTTAATTTTTTAAAAAAAACTTGATCGGAATAAGGAAACCGAAGTATCATCTAAAGCTTTGAAGACAACTTTTATTTTTGCACCAATCTCATATGGCATCAACTTTTCTAAAGTATTTTTTATAGAACAAATACATCAAATTTTGCCTTGGATATAATATTATTATAAATGGCAGTAGATAACTTCATCCAAAAGCTTTTTATTCAAGAAAATTTTCAATAGTCGAGATTAACTATGAGATCTACAACAAAGAATTTTTTACAATTGTAGATTTTTTTAAGAATAATGTTATTATCTAAAAGGCACTTCTAATCCAATCATTGTATATATAAATCACAAGAATCTCAAGTATTTTATATCGACATATATTTTGAATCATTATCAGGTTCATTGAAATATGTCTTTGTCAAGATTCAAGTTCATTATTACTTATCAGCAGCAAAAACAATAAAGTTTGTCCAATGCTCTTTCTAGATATTCTTATCTTGTATCAAAAGAAGAAAATGCAGCTTTTAATCAACAAAGGGTAATTTGATTAAAGCCAAAATAATTTTATCTTTGAGTAATAAAACTGACATTGACTATTGATTCAACTTTTTTTAAACAAATCCAATCAAGAATGTCTTTAAACCTTTTTATTCATGATATTAAGAATAATTTATCTAAGTCTCATGATACTTCCAAGTTTGAGTTCAAAAATAGTCTATTTTATTTTCAAGGATGCTTGTATATTCCAGAAAATAAAAGACAACTATGTTGTCAGAGTAGAAAGAATTTGCCTCAAGAAAGCACAGGGCTTCTACTTATCACTAATTTCTTAATCAAATATTAAGATGGATAAAATCTCCAAATTTATATAAAGATATTTCTAAAAAAGGCTTTTATATCAAGTACACAAGCCTCAAGTATTCTAAAATCTCCAAAATATAGCAAAATATACTAAATCCTTCATTAATCTTAAGGGAAATTTTTTTCAAACTTCAACAGTGCATATCTCCAAATTGAACTCTCCACAAATACTCAAGTTTTATAAAAAGTACTAATACACTCTTAAAAACTATTATAATAAATTTCAACCATCAATTTATTACCAATCTTTAAATATCATGAAAGTTCTAACAGTAGCTTATTTATAGATATCCATGTGCTAAATTCTTTATATTTCACAAATTAAATATTCAAATACTATAAAACTTTAATATATAGCTTTTTAATATTATAATTTATCTTTTTAAAAAATTTTAAATAAAAATTTGTTTGAAAGTTTAAGATATGGTAGAAATCATTACTATCAATAAATTAGTCTATTTATTGCCTTAGAATTTGATCTATTATTTTCAACTTTCAATATCTCCTTCTTTCAAATTCCAAATATAATAATTCTTCTATATGAGATATAGGTCTTGAAATAATCTCTCCAATCACATCTCCAAATCTCTAAAAGTTTTTGTACAATTCTTTATATCTGTAAAAGAGTGACAATAGGTATTATTTATACACCTTAATTTTAAGTGCCTACTTCTTTCTCATAAAAATTCCAAATCCTTAGATTTTTATATCAAAATTTTAATACAAAAAATAAGATTTTTAATCCTAGTCTTTGATTTTTGAATGTTTTTTCTAAAATTATCAAAATCCTTATTTTTATCACAAATAGCTTGCTTAAAGCCTATTGGATATGACTATCAATCAATAGAAATGAAGATCTTCACCCCTTATCTTCATTCATGCATATCTTATTTTCATCCTTCTTAGTAGTTTAATTTTTTATCTTTAAACCTTAATCTCTTCTCAAGACTTCATATGAAACACTTAGGTCCTATATAATTTAAATGCCAGAATCAAAATAAGTAAAAAAATCTAAAATAAAATTTCTTACACCAATTCCTTTTAATTTGTTTTACTAACCATTCTAACACATACTAAAATTTATGAATATATTATATATTTTGATTGATTTTACATATTATAAGTAATTACAATACAACAACATACTCTTAAAGCTTGTCATAACTTTTTTGCAACAAGACATTTTGGATATAACAAGATTTTAGAACTAATATCAAAAAACATTTGTAGCTTTAAATTTGAAAGGTAGTTAAAGAATTTGTACAATCATGTGATATTTATTCAAGATCAAAAATTCCTTATTACCAACCTCATGAACTTCTCCAACCATTATCTATATCAAAATAGCTATGGTTTTTTGTCTCTATATATTTTATTCCAAATCCACCAATTTTAAATTCATATCATTCTATATTTGTAATTATAGACTATTTCATCAAGATGGCATATTTTATACTATGTATAAAATCTATCACAAACAAAGAAACAACTAAATTCTTTCTTGATAATATCTATTATTATCATAGATTACCAATAGATATTATATCAAATAAAGAAACACAATTTATATCAAAATTTTGGAAAATCCTTTTTAAGATATTAGAAGAGGACATGAAACTATCTTTAGCCTTCTATCCTCAAACTAATGGAAAAATGGAATGGATAAATTAAGTTTTAAAGCAATATTTAAGATATACCATCAATTATCATCAAGATGATTTGACAACTCTTTTGCCATTGGCAAAGTTTGCTTACAATAATTTGATATATTCTTTTATTCAATAAATATCTTTTTTTGCCAATTACAATTATCATTCATAACTTAATATTTTTGACTTTTCAAAAGTTGATAATTTTGTAGTGGAAGACTTGATAAATTGATTGTAAGAACCATATGCAATAATAAAGGCACAATTAAAAGAAGCTCAAGAACGAAAAAAGACCAATGCAGATGTCTATTGTAAGAAACAAGCTTCAAGAAGATTTTGGAAGACTCTAAAAAGTCTATGGAGAGTCTTGGAAGATTAAAGAAGATTTTAGAGGATCCTAAGAGTATCTTAGAATATTTTAGAAATTTGAAGAAGATTTTGGAAGACTCTAAAAAATCTATGGGAGGTCTTGGAAGGTTGAAGAAGATTCTAGAAGGTTCTAGAAGGTTCTAAAAGATTCTAAAAAACTATAGAAGGTTTTAGAAGACTACAAAAAATTCTAGTAGTGGCTTAAAGTATATCCGTGACATCATCTTCCCTTCTAGCGATGAGTTTCACAAGGAGCCGAAGCAATTTGATAATCAAATCATATACTTAAAAATTCTAGAATTCGTCAGAATAGAGAAGCAATATATTCCGTCTTTTGTGCGTTGATTATCGATTCAATAGGACTGTTGAGATGGCGTCAATGATCTCCAGATATAACCTCTATTAGACCAACATCCCATCCAAGAATTTGTTCTTCGTTGCGACCTTCAAAACATCCTCCGAACATAATTTCTGGTCTACCTGGGATCACCCTTCCAATTTCGAGGAGTATTACCAAAGCTCGGGCATTTGAATCAAGATTTTTGTGATGAGGCTGTATCTCCAAAGACTCCAAGCGTGGCCTTACTTGACATTGGGATACTCCTTCTTTATCTTGTCCATGTTCTTCAAACCTAGCAGATTGTAAAAGTTGCAATGATTCTCCACCTCCTTGTATACCAAAAGAGTCTTCTGACTCTTGTTCCTACAATTCCCTTGAAATGCGAAGATTTGACATGATAATTAATACGCTTCTAGTAAAATCTATTCTATCCTAGGAATATACAAGTGCAGGTCTTAGCGTGGCTCATCTCTTTTTATAGTGGTCTTTTGTTGTTGATAAGAAGCATCATTTAAAAGCCTAGAGATATTATTGTCCACGAAATCTTCAATGATCATTAAATCTAGGTTTTTTAAGATATTGTTGATAGAATTGGCGAACCTTCTTAGGTGCATTCTTAAGGTTATCTGAGGGTTCCTATGTTCTTTCGCTAACTCCATAGCCCTTCCAATGGATGAAGTATTCCAATCATCCATGTCTTGTACGTGAATCCAATATTTCATCTACCTCGTATTCAATCTCTTGATTGACTTCAACTGGAGCTGGTGGTGGAATAATTTTTCCAACAATATTTGATTTATAATAGGTTTCTAAAAGCGAGACATAAAAGACTGGATGAATGTGCATGCTACTTGGTAATTTGAGACGAAAACTTACTGATTTTACTTGGTGTAGAATTGTAAAAGGTCCAAGTCTTTGATAGTCTAATTTTTGTGATGGTCGATTTGTTTGTATATTTCGTCGAAGTAACCAGACACGATTTCTTACTTTAAAATTTGGTTGGTTCTTGCGATGAATATGTGCATAGTCTTTATATCAATCTTGGGCTATTTGTAATTGGAATTTCAATTCTTCATAGATGGTTTTTAAATAAGTAGCTTGATTCTCTGCACCAAGGCTTCCCACATCTTCAATTTGAAATGGATCTGCTTGAAGGTGGTATCCATAGTTTGAGAAGAATGGAGTTTGCTTTGTTGAAGAATGTTCAAAATTATTGTATGCAACCTCAGCTTATGGTAGAAAATCCATCCAATCATCTTGTTGATAATTTATACTGCAACAAAGATATTGTTCCAAGATCTGATTCACTCGTTCTGTTTGACCATCAATTTGAGGATGATAAGCGGATGAGAGGTTGATCTTGACCTTTAAAAGCCAAAATAATCCTCTCCAAAAGTTTGATACAAATTGTGGTCCTTGATCTGAAATAATATCAATTGGAAGGCCATGTATTTGGTAAATATTATCAATAAAAAGCTTGGCTGTTTCCTCCCCGGAAATAGTCTTATTGCATGGGATAAAATGTGCCATCTTGGTAAGACAATCTACCACCACAAAAATTGAATCTTTTCTATTCAAAATTGCGAGGTCTATAATGAAGTCCATAGATAACAATTGCCATAGGTCCTTAGGAACTGGAAGGGGTTGCAGAAGTCTATATAGTTGGTGTCTCAGAATCTTTGTTCGTGCACAAATTTTGTATGATTGGATGAATTCTTTCACTAATTTCCACATTTGAGGCCACCAATAGTCTCTTGATATCAATTCCAAGGTCTTATTGAAGCCAAAGTGTCCAGTTGCTGGAAGGTCATGTCGAGCTTGAAGGATTTGAAGTCTTGTAGGTCCTGGAGAAATATATAGGAGATTCTTGAAGTATAACAATCCATCTTCCAATTTGAAATTATTGTCTTCTTCCACATGTGCATTTTTTAAACGTTGTTGGATGTTCTTTATAAATAGATCTGTCTTCATTATTTTTTGGATTTCCATCTTGAGAGTTGTATCTGTATAGATAGATATTGTCGATGTCTTTAACTACAAATTGGACGGCTTCAACATGATTGATTTTTGTTGATCCAATACAATGTCTCCTATTCTTGGTGCAAGATATGATCGTCAAGAAAGGGCATCTGATTTTTCTTGAAGTTTTTATGGATGATATGTAATTACAAAATCAAATCAAAATAATGACATGCTCCATCGTGCTTGTCGACAATTTAGAACTTGAGTACTCATAAAATATTCCAAGTTTTTGTGGTCGGTATATATCATGATCTTATATTGAACTCTTTCCAATAAATGGCGCCATTCTTCAAAAGCATCAACAATTGCCAATAATTCTTTGTCATGGATCTCGTAATTAATCTCTGCAGTTGAAAATTTTTGAGAGCGGAATGCTACTGGATGTAGTTGACTATCATCACCAATTTGAAAGAGTATAGATCCCAATGCAAAGTCTGAAGCATCCGTTTCCAAAATAAATGGTTTTGTTCGATCTGTATGGACAAATATAGGAGCAGAGATGAAAGATTCTTTTAGCTTCTTAAATGCTTCTTTAGCCTTATCATCCCAAATAAATTTGTCTTTGCTTATAAGTCACGTTAATGGAGTTGCAATCTTGGAATAATCTTTAATGAAGATTTTGTAGAAATTTGCAAATCCCAAGAAACATTATACATCTCTAATTGATGATGGTTGTTTCCACTCTATAACAGTTTGAATCTTCTTTGGATCCATGGAAATCCCATTTTTTGAAGCAATATATCCCAAAAATTCCACTAATGGTTGGTGGAAAGAACGTTTCTCCAATTTGGCATATAATCCACTTTCTTGTAGTTTCTTTAATACCTTCCGTATATGATATTCATGCTTTTCTTCATTCTTAGAAAAGATCAAGATATCATCCAAGTAAATGATTACAAAGTCATCTAAGTATTCTCGTAAGAAATCATTCATCATGTATGGGAAGACTGTAGGTGCATTTGTAAGTCCAAAAGGCATAACATTGTACTCGAAATGTCCATACCTTGTGCGGAATACTGTCTTCCATTGATCTTTTTCCTTAATCCTGACTAGATTAAAGGCGCTTCTTAAATCAATCTTTGTAAAAATCTTTGCTTATCCTAATTGTTCCAATAATCCTGAGATTAATTGTAATTGATAGTGGTTTTTTATTATTACCTTGTTCAGACCTCGATAGTCAACAAACATAATTATGGAACCATCCGTCTTTTTCACAAATAATATAGGAGCTCCAGCATGCAATTTTGAATGTTGAATAAAATTCTTAGTTAAATTTTCATCAATATATTCTCGTAAGGCTGTAAGCTCCATTTGTGATAGATTGTAAATGGGACCAAATGGAGGTTGAGCTCCATCTTGTAATTTGATTGCACAATCATAAGGACGATGTTCGAGTAATATATCTCTTTTTTTCTTTTCAAAGATGTCTTCCAAGTCACAATATAGATTAGAAATTTTCTACTTTAGTTGCTCTGTTTGATCTTTCATTGGGATAGCATACAATGCAAATGCATTTTTTTTTTTTACTGTTTGTATAAATGCTTTAGGTTTAAGGAATAGAGCAGTATCTCATTTCTTCTTTTGATGTGTGGATCTTGAGAAAATCTTCCACATATTCCAATCACTATCAGGATTATGTAGCTCAAACCAAGGAAGTCCAATGACAATAGGATTTGTCGGACATCTAATGATGTTGAAAACAATTTGTGATACTTGATTTCCTAGTATCACTTCCAACGGTTGGATTTCTTCGACAACATCTCTTGATGTAAGATTTCGTCCATCAATGACTTCAACTGGTGCAAGATGGGTCTTCTTTACAAGTAGTAGATTGTGCTTGGTTGCAAAATCCTTATCCATGAAGCATGTTGAGGCTCCAATATCTAAAAGGGCTTTAACAGAAATTTCTTGTTTCAAGGTTCTTATATATACATGAAGTATAAAATAAGATGTTGGATCTGGAGGTAAAAAGATACCTTTTTTTGGTACTTTAGATTTGGGGGTGTCCAACCGCAAGGTCTCTACTGTGGCTGGACGTCTTTGTTTTTTGACCTTTCTAATTTGGATATTATACCTTGTGCCTTGAATTCTCTAGACTTATTTAGACAATTTTTTGCCTTATGATTGAATCTTCCATAATATATGCATAAATTCTCTTGTTGACATCTAATCTTTTCCGCTAGTGTTAATGGCTTAAACTGAATCGTATCAATTTGCATAGGTTTAGGATATGTTAATGGCTTTTCCAATACTCTTGAAGATATAGCAATCGTACCTTGATAGGTATTGCTGAAAATTGATCGCCTTTCTTGTTGTAGTTCAAATAAGCGATTGTCACAAGTAATAGCTTGAGCTATGAGTTCCTCTAAGCTTTCAACTCTTGGCATCGTGATCAATAAATTCTTTACATCATCCTTTAGGCCATAACAAAATCGAGTCATAAAAGCCTTATCATTCCAATCAAGATCACAAATAAGTTGTTGAAATTCTACGGTATAAATTGCAGCTGAACATTGCCCTTGTCGTAGATTTTGGATCTTCCTCTCTGCCACTCTTTCTCGATCACTGTCTCCAAATATAGCAGTAAATCTTTCTATAAAAGCTTCTAAGTTGTACAGGATCAGAGAATTCTTTTCTAATAGTGGTGCAAACCATGATCGAGCACTTCCTGATAAAAGAGTGCCTACAAAAGCGACTTAAGTGAATCCATCTGGGTAACAAGATGGATATAGTTGTAAGTAAAGTCGCACTTGTTGTACAAACCCTCGAAAGTTGGATCTTGTTCCATCAAACTTGTCATGCATACTAGCTTTTGGCTCTTTTATGACAACCCTTGGAACTTCTAAAGAAGTTATGTGCATAGCTTGTTTACTGCTTGCTTCTCTTAATCGAATAATTTCTTGTTATAAGTTATAGATTTCTCACTTAGTTTCTTCAGATACTTGCTCCATTTGCAATTCTTTTCTTGGATTACGGAAGAATGTCATTTCTTCTTATATTGTATCCAATAGGGCTTGAAGATCTGCAAGTATTGCCACTCTATTTTCTATTTGTGAGGATGCACCTCCATTAACCTGATCTATTTTCATCTTAAAAAAAAAAAAAAATTTATAAGCCGTTAGTATTTTCTATATTAAAAAGAATACTTTGAGACAATTAGTTTAGAGGAGGGTAATCCGCAACCTCTAAAATGTAGTGATATAACTTAACAAAGGGGTAATCCATTCTTTCTAAAGAAAAATCAACTACAACAAATAAACATATCAGTCTAGAAGGGAATAGTCCACACTCTTTTAGAACGCAATAGTATCTTGAAGAGCGATAATCCACTCTCTATCAAGAGATCTAAGCTCTGATATGATTATGTAAGTCAGTCTTGCCAAACTGTCAAGGACGCAAATTAGTAGGTTAGCAAGAACTAAAGAGAAGAAATCAGAACTAAAATAACTTCAAGAACAAAGAACTGGATGGACAAGAACAAAAACTAGATCAAGAATAAGAAACTGGATTAATATCAAGAACAAGGCAACACTCTGGATTACTCCTAGACTTGTGTTGGCAAGATTGAGGTACTCCTTAGTCTTGCCTCTTATTTATACTATGAGGCCTTATGTCCTATTGGACCTTCTAAGAGTATCTTAGAATATTTTAAAAGCTTCAAGAAGATTTTGGAAGACTCTAAAAAGTCTATGGGGAGTCTTGGAAGATTGAAGAAGATTATAGAGGGTCCTAAGAGTATCTTAGAATATTCTAGAAGTTTGAAGAAGATTTTGGAAGACTCTAAAAAGTCTACACGAGGTCTTGGAAGGTTGAGGAGGATTCTAGAAGGTTCTAGAAGATTCTAAAAGATTCTAAAAAACTATAGAAGGTTTTAGAAGACTACAGAAAGTTCTAGTAGTGACTTAAAGTATGTCCGTGACACAACCCAGTTGCTTATCAATTATATCTATTGGAATCTATGAAGATCTATCTTGTATTTTATGCATTTTTGCTTGAGCCATATAAGACAATGGATATGTAAAAAAGAAGACAAATACCACAGCTTCTTATAGAAATGGACAATAATGAAGAATTTGAGGTGGAAGAGATCTTAGATTCAAGGTGGCATTAAAATAGGTTAAAATATCTTTTACATTGGCATGGATATGATATTAATGAATGCACATGGGAGCCATCTAGGAATTTAGCAAATACATCAACCAAAGTCAATGCATTTTATCAATGACATCTATCAAAATCAAAATAAAGAAAATCTTTATTATAATATCACAAATATAAGATTTATTCTAATATATATCTAGATAATATAGATAGATAGAAGTAGATAAAAATAGATTAATTTAATAATATCTTATAGAAAAGCTTCTTAGAAGCTTTATAAATATAATTTCATCTTTATTCTTGTCTATAGGTGATTAGTAGATTAGAAACTTGATCGATAAGTTAGCCGCATGTCGCACATATTGATAGATTGTAGAACAAGTTAATTATGTGGCGCACATATTGAAAACTTATCTTGTAAGTTTGACACATGTCTTGCAAATTAGACACGTGTTAGAGGTCCTATAGAATATTGCCACATACCTCTTATATAGATAGTATATATAGAGATAAGAGTGAAGCCTTCTTCATTCTTGTCAACGCCTTTTTTATTTCAAAAGTCTTCTTTTAAAAGTCTCTACTCTTCTTATCTTTAGTAATAGCCATTCTAGTTCAATATTATACCTTCTTTAAGTGATTTTTTACTCCTTTTGAATGATACAAGAGTATTTAGATACTTTAGTTATTTATATTTTATGTCTTTGATATTAGGATTTGTTTAAGATTTATTAGAACTTACTTAGGATTTTTCAAGATTTGTATAGGATTTTTTTAAGGTTTTGATAAGATATTCTTTAAGATTTTTTAAAGATTTTTTAAAAATTTTATATAATTTCTTAAGATTTATTAAAAATTTCTTTAAAAATTGCTTAGGAATTTTTATAAGGCTGTTTAGGATTAATTAACATTGAGATTTAGAGTTGATAGGATTTAAAAGTACCTGGATTTAGGATTAATTAACATTGACATTTAGAATTGATAGGATTTAAAAGTGCTTGGATTTAGGATTTTGAAGAAAAAAATTGATAAGAAGGATGATTCTAAACTCCTTGTTTTTTTTTTTTTTTTTTTTTTTTAATCCTAAATTATTAAGAATTTTAGACTTTAAATAAATCTCTTCTACTACCAAATGTTTTAAAAATTCTAAATCTACAATTCACTTAATATAATTATAATAGTTTTCTATATCAACAATTCAAATAACTACTTTTAATAGGACATTTAAATTTCACCATCCAATAAGTCTCAAGATACTTAATAATTTCCTACACTCAATTTGCCTATTCAATGACAAATAAATCAAATCACCAACCTTCAAGCCAAAAAATTAATTCTAATTCTACTAAAAAAATTCTAATCAATAAGCACAACTTGAGTAGGCTAAAATTTCCTCTCAAAGTCCATAATTTAGCATCATCTTTTTTATTCTTATTTTTTGTTATAACTACTTCTTTTCTTCCTTCACTAACAACAAGAATTTTTTTTCTCTTTGTAGGATTTTATTCCTCCTCTGTAAAACTAGATAGCAAAGTATTATTTATAATTGGTTTAAAATCATTTGATTCAAATGATCCTTTGGATACACAACCATTTGATTGTAAATTTGGTGTAGTATTGTCTTCTTCAATTTTTGCCTTGATCTTTGCTTATGCAATTTTAGTCTTAGTATAATTTATTTTTTTAAATACTTTGCTAATGTCTCATAGCTTATAATATTAACTTTATATAAACTATAGTTTCAAAGAAGATTGGTAGACAATCCAATGCTTATGTTTGCTTGACCAACTTTGATTGCTTGTGAAATTTTGGATTTTTAATCAAAACTACTACTACCATCTTTTGGTCCATATTTTTTAGTTTTTGTAATATAAGAGTTATACTCTTAGATACTTTATTAGTCAATGATAACTCCATAGTCAACACAAGATAACTTTTAAGCAATACAATAATGGAAGTTACTTTGAAACTTGAGCTTCTTCAAGTTTTCATTATAATTATAACATTGATGAAATCTACATTGTTTTTCCACTAATATTGCAATAGTACAATCCTTCTAAAACAACAAATATTCTAACAAGCAATTTCTTTTAATACTCTCACATCATATCCAACATCCATACTTAAATCAACCACTACAACAACTTTCTATCTCTACACTATTTAAATTTTTTAATCAAACTATTTTTTCTTCTTCTAAAATTCAAAAATGTAACAAAACTAATCACCTTACTCATTCTACAATTGTCATGATTACAACTTTACAAAAAAAAAATTGTTTTCCAAAAAAAATATAAAATATATATCTTTCAAAACATAATACAATCCAAATCCAAAATAGTGTTTTCCAATGTACTTGGCTTCTTTCTTTATTTTAAATACTCCTCTCCATTCTATCTAATTCTTAGAGGTTGATTTCCTCCAACAATGACTCCTTTATTTTTAGTACTTCCACTAGTCTTCCTTTCCATATTCTTTAATGTCTTTCTAAATTCTTTATCTTGTTACTTTTTTTTTTAATCTAGCTTGACTCATATTGCTCACTCTCCTCATTAAATGTGGCTTCTTTTTAAGTTGCACTTGTCCTACTATCTCTTCCAAGATCCTCTTTTCTTTCTAATGTATTGTTTCAGAGTTCTTCTATAAAGTTGCTACCAAAGATCTTCATGGTTTAATTAAAAAAAATACTTTTATAAGATTAAGAAAATACTTAATTTAATTTTTTAAATTAATACTATTAATAATAATAAATTAAAGCTAATAAGAATTTTTATTAATCTAATATAAATTCAAAAGTGAAATTAAAATTAAAAATAAAAAAAAGATAAAAACAAAAGAAAGAACCTAAGATATGTCAATTGAAAAGTTCATCTTTTTAGGCTTTAAAATAAAAGATTTGAAGAAGAAATGTTTACAAAATATTAATATTTTTTTAAATAAATATATATATATATATATATATATATATATATATATATTAGAAAAAAATAAAATTTGATAATAAAATAATTAAATCTAAAATTAATAAAATTCTTAATATTAAAATAAAAAGAATTATAAAAAATAATAGTTTTTAAATACAATAAAATAAATCTAAATTATTTGCTAATCCAAATCCTTAGTATAATATTTCAATCCTATTATACACATAAGACCTATTTACATCACAATAGCATATCTAATGACCAAATTAATAATGGCTCAATACATTAAGATCTTGGAATCTTAAAAAAAAATAAAAAATAAAAACAAAACAAAATAAATCAGCACCACTAATACATCCAAAATCTAGTTGTTTTTAATAAAGTTTATATTTAATATAAATTAACTTTGACCAATGTAGCAAGATTCATTCAACCTATGTAAAAATTTGACATTTTAAAATTTGAATTTTAGCATATTAGGTCCAAAGAGTAAATAGTTATTAATAAAAAAATGGCTAGCTATCAACAAATTATTTTTCTATTTCTTCTATTATTTAATCTAAATTAAGACTTTATAATCTTTCTAATGAAATTGAGCTGTATGCAGTACTTACAGATCAATAAGCAAGAAATATAAGAACAAAAAATATAATAATTTAGTGATAATTTAAGGTGATTAATAAGCACTCTTTAAATGAAAGCTAAGTTTGAAGAAAACTTTCTGACCTACTAGATTTTCAACCTACTTATGTTTAAAGTACCAAAATCTAGACCTTAGACATTATAAATAATAAATATTTATTTTCTTTTTGTAATAATATATATTATTATTCCAAATAATTTTATTAACCAATTAAATATTTAATCAATATAATATCTAATATTAATATTTATAATATGATCTTTGGATCTTTATTTTTTTAAATTAATCTAATCAATTTCAAATCTATAATTATAGACAAAGTTAAATCTAGTTCTTGTTGTAATTAACTTATTTTATATTTGACTATTATAAGGCCTACAACATCTCAATTAGTCTTATTTTTTATATTATATGCTTTTATTAACAAAAAATTAGTGAAATTAATGGTTTATATAAATTGATGGCTCATAAGTATGGTTATATATTGAGATAGTAAGAGTACTTAATTAGAATATAGATTTAGTTTGTTATATTGCCAACTTTATATATCATCTTAATTATCACTAGATGCTACATTATTTACTTAAAATTTTATTTTAGTGCAATTTTAGGATTGGTTGTAGAAGTTATTAATCAAACTTTTATCACTTTTTTTTAAAATTTTAATTGCTAATCTTCTATACTACTCTAAATTAACTTAAGATTAATTAATTTTTTATTAAATAATCTTTGATAAAATATTTTTTTATTCTCATCTAATATATATATATATATATATATATATATATATATATATATATATATATATATATATATATTCTATTATCTTATGTCTTTATTTATGTACTTTAAAATTAAGTGATTTTTCTCTTCCTAGGTGTTCTATTTTTTATAATTTATCTACAAACTCAACATCTAATTATCTAAATTTTTGTTTTTAAGTTTTAATCTTTTTTATTGTAATTATTCTATTATTTAAATTTAAATTTTGATAAACTTTCACAATATTTGAGCTTAAAATATTTTTTTAGAAAAAAATTATTCTTATTTAAAAATTAATTTTAATTAATTAGTATGAATATTTAATTTTTGATAATTGAATTGATATTTTTAATAGTTATTTTTATTTTTATTTTTTAGATTAAAAGATATAAATTATATTTAAATTATATAATAATTATATTTAAATTATATTTAAATCTATTTTTTTTAAATATAATTATTTTGTACCTCTTCCAATATTTGATCTATTTTGGCTATCACTTCTAAAGAAATTTTAATAAAATGTTTTAAAAAATATTTTAAGGTAATCTAAGTTAGAATTTTAAAAGATTCAATAACAATTAATAAGTGATTTATATTAGATTCTATTAAATAATAATAATAATAATAATAATAATAATAATAAATTCTATTAGAAATTTATTTATAGAATTTAATAAAAAGATATATATTACTTTATATGCATCATAATTATTTTTTTAATAATATTTTAAAGTTTTTTAATCTATTTTTTAATACTTTTTAATATAACTAATTTTAAACAATGAGTTGATTGAACACATGAATTTTTTTAATCTAGATAATAAATTTTAAAGTATGATTTTTACTAGTATATATGAATATTAAATTTAATATAAAAAATGTAAGTTTATTCTTAAAATAAAATCTCTTAATTTTTATAAAATACTTCAATACTTGACTTTAGCATAAATACAAGTTATCTTATAGCATATTATAAGTTTTATATTTTATTTTTATGATGATTTAAAGAATTTAATGATGATTAGTTTATTATCATGTTGTCATTATTCTTTTTTAAATTTATTAAAATATAAATTTGATAAATATATTCAATAAATACATGAAAGAATAATGATTATCTGATATATTATTTTAAAAAAAGTATGTCTATTCTTTGTTAAAAATTCTAAAAATAAAAACAATAAAAGTCAATTTTTTAAAAAAAGAAATGTTTTTATATTTTTCTTAAGATGTATCCTGATTAGAAAAGCCATTTTAGAAGCTTTGAATGACTGTAATAGTATATTCTTCAAGTTTGTAAAATTCTTTTAAGAAGAATTTAACTATAATTCTATACCACTTATAATATTTTTTTAAAAATAACTAAAATCATTTTTTTTAAAAAAATAATATTGGTACTAACATTTTATACATGATATTTCAAAAGATTTATATTGTATATTGAAATTTCAAGTTATGGCTTTATACCTTAATTTTTTATTATATTTATATAAGTGCTCATACATAAACACCATAATTACTACCAAATAAGTATTCTGAATTTGTTGAAAACCTTACAAAAACCTCATAAGTTAAATGGTATTTTTAAGATAAATTTTCAACAATAGACATAGTTAAAAAAATTAAATTTTAATACATTAAAAGAGTGTAAAATATGAAAAGTTCACAGTTTTTTAATTGGATGTATGATACCAAAAATAGATACTGTCATGTAACAAATTTGACATCATAATTTGATATTTTTAAAGACCAATAAATATCTTAATAAAACTTAAATGATTTTAACAAAACAAATTAAAAAATACTTAACCATAATAAAACAATATGGTTTCTTCATCTGTATGATGAATAGTAGATACTTAGCATGAACTAAAACTCCCAATTCATTTGTATTACAATTAAAAACATGTAAACCTTCCAAGTGTACCATCCAATTAATAATACTAATTCTATTTGCAAAGCTTGTATCTAAAAAAACTTTTAAAACGGCATAAATTACATGTAAACTGCTTCTCAAAAAGCCTCTTGAAAGTATTGTAGAAGCTTACACATGGCATTTTCACATGTATTTATTGAACATTCCTTTCATGGTCATTCATTCATTCGTGCGAACATTCCATGTAGTAAACATCAAGGGAAGAGGCACTTTTCACCAAAGCTGAGTGCAGGGTATTGTGTGTCGATGGACTCCCCCATCATTCCTGCAACTCTACACGGTGGAGGGTATAGCAAACAACACCACCAAAGAGGATCAGTACCTGCAATGGATTCACGCCGGTCTCAGCTTCTGATTGCTTGTAAATACGGCACATCTTCAACACTGAAATGTATACATCAGAAGGGCTGGCTAGCAGCTTCTGATTATCTTCTAGAAATCGTGGATTACTTCACTGGTCGCAATGGTTCCATACGCTCGTTTCTTTGTTTTTACTACCTGGGGATATGGATCTCAATAATGATTCGGAACCAGAGTGCAGAAAGAGTGAAATTCATGGTGAGATGTCAGAGGGGACGAAAGCTAACCCGAGCATAACAAATGGTGGACATATTTTCAGAAGTAAGACAACAGTCTCGCAGTCTCACTTCTACCATATTAAAGTGAATCAGACGTTTGAGAATGTATCTGATTATCTCCACATCTTATTCAAGAGTCTACTGGGTTTCACGAAGTTAAACAGAGGGTGGTGATGAACTCAGCACGATGCAACAAGACGAAACTCCTCAGTCCGCTACCAGCTGGGACTTGAACGGCAAAACAAGTCTCAGCTTTTGCACATTTTCCCTGACCACATTTTTCAAGAATCCATGTTACATGCAGTTTCTGGTAAGTCTTGGGGACACATTAGCACTTGTAGTCAGCGAGTACTAAAACCTGATATAGAAAGCGACTGGACAAACTTGCAAGTACAACATGACGACTCTATCAACACTATAATCCGCAGCACCTGCTCGGCCAATCTGATCTACTCAGATCTGACACCCACATATTCGACATGCCATGCACATACCGCTGGCTCCAGCATCAAGCAAACTCAGAAGTGTGCCATAATTATATAGATATGTGGTAAGATTCACACAACATTGACACACAGTGTGTGGGTTATGTCCAGAACCAGCCGTGGAGATGAACATGAGGTGTGGCTGGCGAGAGTCCTAGCCAGAGGAACGATATGTGTACTCTCCTCACTACCCTGGACTGGAACAGTGTTGGAAATCCACAAGACTGCACCATGACTGCATAAATGAGGTGCATATTCAATCTACATACATTGCGTATATTCAATCTATACAAACTGTCTATATTCAATCTAGACAATACATTGTGTATATTCAATTTAGACACATATATATACTATATATATTTAATTTGGACAAACATTCACATTCTTTAAATATTCAAGCAAAACACACACTAAGTAAATTCAATACTGCCTTTCAAGCCCTAGTTCAGTAGATGAATGAAAATTGACAAAATTCGTCTTGTAGTAACCAGAGGAGCAATGGAACAATACCACTTGTATACTAATGGGAGTAATAGATGAGAAGTATATTAAGTGGGTACCAAAGGGTCACAACATTTTGGTATAACACCTTCACATAGATGAATGAGAGAGAATTATTAATGTTAATACAAATATACATTATTACAAAATTCTTATAAGTTAAATATAGATAATGTGTAAGTTTAAATATGTGTATGTAGACTAAATATACACAATATTTGTGTATGTGTTTAGATTGAATATATATAATATAATTTTGTGAAAGTACTTAGATTAAACATATACAATGTGTATATGTATATGTGTCTAGATTGAATATATATATAGCATATATATATGAATATATTTAGATTAAATATATATAATTTATATATATATATATATATATATATATATATTAAATTTATATATTATATTTATATATTTTTTAAATTATATATATATATATATATATATATATATATATTTACTATAGATAATATTTATATGCTAAATATGTTTGTTATATTTTAATTATCTCCAGTGTAAGATTAGATTCAATTTGTAATGATATATGTTTGTTTCATATTCTTTGATTTTGAGTTGGTATTAAGTTGTAAGATATAAATTTCTTGTTGTTAAGTTTTGAGTTTTATATATTAATATAAAAAAATTATTTAAAAAAATATTTCTTCTCTCTATATAACTAATATAAGGTTATAAACATGGAGGTGTTGTTGCTTATGCTATAGTACATAACTAGTAGCTACAAAAAATGTTGCTTCCACATTACCTTGTATGCCTCTATTGCAACTAGTTTAAACATTGCAAACCTAAGATGAATCTAAACAACTTTGCAAAGAGTTAGTGCCACTTTTACAATTGTGTAGTACCAATGTACTAGTTTATTTCTTAAGTCACTTTCATGTGGCAAATAATTGATATTAAAAAAATTATCTTTATTTATTTAAAAAATATTTATATTCATATTCTTTATATTTTTATTATTGAGTAAAATAGCATTAGTACAATTATGATCTTAGCCAGACAATAAAAATTATAATGGTATTATATTAATGATATTTTATTATTAAAAATTATTATTAATTATTATTTAATTATTATTTAATTGTTAGAATTTAAATTAGTTTTTTTTTTTTTTTTTTTTTTAAGGTAAGGTTTTATTTAAAGTTACTATAACAATTAAGATCAAGGCAAAATAAACTTAACCAATAGTATATTTACAGATTTTTATTATTTTTTAAAATTATTTCTCTTGTTTTGATAAGGCTAAGAATAAGTATTATCTAATAAAAAAAAAATCATATTTTTCCTACTCCTAGTTTAGTCAAGAATACTAAAATTTTTGTAGATTTGAAATAAGAAAAGAACTCAACTTAATAAAGCTTAAATTTGTGATTATTTCACTTTTGTAGTAGATATTTAGAGATCTTTTAATCATATTATTCCTAAATTGTGCATACATTGAAAGTGTTTGTTCTTAAGTAAGATTTTAGTGAATATATCTATTATCATATCTATAATAAAAATATATCAAAGTTTAAAAAAAATTCTAATAAAACTATATTGAACATCCACATATTTACTTTTAAAATACCATTTAAGATTGGTGGTTAAAACTAAAGCAATTTAGATATCATAGTATATTATTATAGGATTATATTATATAAATCTTAATTTAGCCACAAGATTTTGGTAATTGTATTAGATAAATCAGTATATTCAAATTCCATTGAAGATTGCACCATCTAATTGTTATTTTTAGTTGCCTCATAATATTATCTCTTCTCTCTCTTTTAATTAGTAAAATAAAATAATATATAAAATTAGATCTTTTAGTATTCTATCACAAGTCCAATTAATATCAATATTTATAAAGTATGACACTATTTTTTATAACTTAATATTTAATTTCATAGATTTATTTTAAAAATATCTAAATAATTTTATTACAATTATTATACTAAACTATTAACTATATAAGCATGATTTGATCTAGAATTAATAATTTCTTGTATGAGATATCTAATTTATAAACAAAGATAAATAATCTAAATATCATTGAAAACAAAGAAGTATTATCTTATTTCTACCTCTATGAATGTATTTTAACTTTTTTTTCATCTAAAATTTCAAATTCTTATTTTAACAAATTTATAATATAGTAAATTAAAAATATATATATTCTTTAGGAATATAAAATTATTAATATAAAAAATAAGAAATTTTTAATTATTTTTTATCTTTATATATATATATATATATATATTTTTACTAGCATCTAAATAGATGTAATTATAATAAAGTAGATATTTAATAATTTTTGATACCTAATTCTACTAAACTTTTTAAGTCCATAGAGTGGTTTATATAATTTGTATATTAATTGTGTATTAAAAGAAAGGACTATATATATATATATATATATATATATATATATTTTTAAATCCATTGAAAAAGGCTATTTTAACATTAAGTTGATGTATTTTCACAATATAATGTGTAACTAAAGCCAATAATACTTTAATAGAGTTTGATTTTACCACTAAAGAAAAGATAATAGTTTAATCAAATCTAATAATTTTGATAAGTCCTCTTACTACTAATCTTACTTCATATTTATTAATGGTGCTATCTATTTTATTTTTTATTTTAAAATTTAATTTTAAAGTAATTTTTTAATTAGATTACAATAGAATCAAGGTCTATGTATTCTTTTTTTTAAAAAGAAAGTTCAATTATAATAGCTACTTGCCATGCATCTTTATTGTATTCTTCTAATACTTCTTATATAGTTGTTTGAGCTTGAATAGATGATAAAATTTTATTTTCTTGATATCTTTTTAGACAATATATTTGTATATTTTCTTATTTTATTTTTAAGTAATATGTTTTAAGATATATCTTCCTTTGAAGACTTAAAGAAGACATAAGTTGTAGAAGTTTCAAAGTAAAAATTGATTCTTTTTGAAGTAAGAAATTTTAAGTTTTATTGTCATGATCTTATAAAATAAATTCAGAATATCATGTGGTATTAAAAGTAAGACTATACCTTATTTATAATCAAAAGAATGTACTTAGTATTTTTTTTAATTCTTTTGATATTTTTTGTAGATACTTAGTATTAAAGAATTATTAATATTTAAATCAATGCTCTTAAATAATTTTTATTCTTAGATTAAATCAATATTAAGACTTTGTAATGTAATCCATAGTTTTTATTATGATCATATAAAAGATCTTTTACTTAAAAGTAAACTTCTCATTAAAACAAGAATAGTTTCATAATATAGAATATGATATCCTATAAATATATATATATATATATATATATATTTTTTATTGTAAGTAATCTATTCTTTAAGTAAATTTAATAAATAATGTTGTATGCTTTAAATAATCTAATTAGTTAAATATATGCTTTATTAGAAGCTTGATATGATTATGTATCTAAAATTAGGAAACTACTATGTGGACACCCTCTTTTACTAAGTGGATATCCCTCATTATTGTATGGACATTCCTCCACCCTCCCCTCTAATGCCATGCACCCGTGCATATCAAGTGTTATGGATGTATAAAATATCTTTTGTTTTTGGATCAACATTAATTTAACAATATACACTATTATATCCATTTTCTTGATTTTGTTTATATATAAAGATAGCTAAAATTTTATAATAATTCACAAATTATAATTTTGTGGAGAATTAAGTTTACCTTTCTTTGTATGTAAATAAAATCAAGAAAATAGATGTGATAGTGCATATTATTGAATTAATGTTGATTTAGAAATAAAATATGTTTTATATATCTATTACACTTGATATGCAAGGGTGTGTGGCATGGGAGGTGTCCATGCAATAAAAAGAAGGTGTGCACCTATTAGTTTCTTAAAATTATATTATACAATATAATTTATAATTATGATTAATTATATTATATTATTTTCTAAACAAATATTTATACTTATGTATTATTAGTAACTATTAGAAGATCAACAATAATCTTTTTTACTCTTAATGTTATAAATAAGGAATCTATTCTACTTATTATTATCTATAATTTCTTTTATTTGAGCACTAAAGTAAATATTGGCTTTCAAATATTAAAATACATTCTATCAAACTTTAAAAGATGATTAATATTAAATCTTTAAGTTATCATTATAAATTTTAATTATATTTTTATTATATTTTTATTTAATATAATTTATAAGACTTCTTATAATTTTTAATTATTAATCTTTTTACAAGATTCTATAATATATATGTGGAATTTGATATTTCAAGTTAAGAATTTTTAATATATCTAATTTTATATATTTTTAGAAAATCTTTTTTAATATATATATATATATATATATATATATATATATATCAATTTTTTAGATTCTATTATGTTCTAATACCATGTAAAAACCATAAAATAACATATTTTTTTATTAGTTTTAATAAATCTCTCTTCTTTCTCTACTTAAAATAACTTATCAAAAGGTTATAACCTTTTGGTATCCACTTGTAATACTACTCTTTTATTATAATCTAATCACATACACTTATACACATATATTATGTAAATTCAATCTAGACACACATACATACACATTATGTGAACGTTCACCTACACACTATACAAATGTAATCTAAACACACATACATGAATGTATATATATATATATATATATATAATGTATAGATTGTATGTATGTGCATGTGTATATATATTTATATATACACACACATAAAAACTATATAAATTTAATTTAAATACATATATAATATGTATATTTAACCTACACATATTGTGTAAATTTAATCTAGGTACACAATATGCATATTTCTAAAAGTAATTTTTAAGCTCTTACAATTTGATAATTGGATGTTTATTTTAAAAATTATTCTAAATAAATATATTTTTAGGATTAAAATTATTGATTTTACACTTTATGGAAAATTTTATAAATACTAATTTATTATTTAATACTTAAAAAATATACATGTAATTTTTTTAAAATCATATAATTTTGTTACAAACAAAAAAAACTTGTGAGAATGTTAAAATTGTCTTTATTTATTCTTTTACATATCTAAATTGTATTTGAAATAATATAAATAATTAATTTATACCAAGAGTAATAAAGTTATTTTTTGATATTAAAATAAAATGGTGATTTGAAAAAAAATTATTTTGAGCTACTACAAAAAAAAAATTCAAATTTTTTCAAATTTGAAAAAATAACTTAAATATGATAGGTACTTTTATGAAAATCAATCTTAAACAATATTTATTTATTTACTTTTATTATTTAGAAGTAAATAAATAAATAAATAATCACTGCTGGGCATATATTCCTTGCTTTGCCGATCCATCTATCAACCACATTTTTTGGAGCCCCCTCTTATCAAAGAGGCACATTCCTTCCTTGCTTGCTTGCTTCTTCAGGCATAATGCTAACATTACATATTTCCTTTCCTCTATGATGGCCTAGAACCATCGCCTCTCACCAGGAAGAGCAAGACCGGAACTTGGATTTTTCAGATAATTTGTTGCTGTTCTTCTCAGTGGATGATACGCCGGCGATGACGGCTCCGTTCCAAGCTGCGACAATGGAGAACACCCAATTCTGCAAATCTGGGTGTCCTGCTGCTTTCATAGTATTCATAGTACAACGCCGACCCAAGGCTTAGACTTCATTAAAACCATGCAAGCGTACTAATTCCGATAGCTCAAGTGGGGGGGATTCTGTCTTGTCCTAAAGGATATATTTACCCAATGACTTCTAGGGTCTAGGGGGAGAGAATGAGGAGAGTTTTGTATTCCATGATCATTTCGATTGTTTAGTGTGTGTTTTCTTACCAATGCAGGCTGATTGCACTTGCTTGAATAGGTAAGCTGTTGATTGAGCAAGTTGTCATCGCTCTGCCATTCCACACTATCATGAGGTTTGTGTATGTGTTGCAGTTTTTTGTCTTCTGGAGTTACCCAAAGCAGCTTGTTCCGACCGTGGTGCAGTTAGTGGCGAGGATTAGAGCACATGGGAACAGTGTGACAGTGCATTTAGTGAATGCAGCGGATCAGACACAGTGAGCAACTGGCTGCTGTGCATCCACGACGTTGCCGGAATGGGAGTTCGTGTCATATCTTCCCTCTAGAAGCTTCTACGCACATTAGAAAATTTGCACTTTAGCAATGTCTTGAAGCATACAAACTTCATCTTGAGCAAATAAGAGACAAACCATCCCTGACTTGCATCAAATGACATCTTACATCTACAATTTGTTTTCAACAACGTCCAAATTTCGGGTTTACAAATGAGTCATATGTGAGTCAACTTACTATCATTCGCTTTGCATATCATCTCTATCTAGTTGATTGAGTTCACTTCACCCGTGCCAGTTTCAAACTAGCGTCACCCCTCAAGAGTAGTTTACGAAGAATTCACTGACGCTATAACCACTTTAACTTTGTCAGCAATTGAAAAATTCATTGGAGTGAATGAGCTTTAAATAATTCAGGGAAAATTTTTTTACGCGAGTTACACAGCACCCACCAGTTTCTGTCAATGGGATTACCTTGGTGAATCGCAGCTTCCACCCCGACCCCAGGACACTCCCCATATCAAAACAAGGATATGACAACCTCAAATTGCTTGCCTGATGATGAAAGGTAGAAGCAAGCAGTACTAAAAGGAGTTTTCCTATCAATACACGATTCTTGAACTGTACAGGGCACAGATGTCCAGCCAGAGGTACACCCTCTCAGTGATGGGGGCTTTTACCTTAAATGTATGTTGATATATGCATCGAGTACTCACTACAAGAACGTTCATAGAAGGACATTATCTCGTAGAAGCACGCTTAGTACTTCGCCACATGTGATGATTTTTCAACCACTGCACAAGGACATAGCCTTGGACAGCCATGGACAACCTGCTAAGCAAAGTCACTGTGTACTTGACGATGGAGACAAGGGCTTCCAGGGGTAGCAGTACTCTTGGTGAGCTTTCCATTCAAGCTATTTATAATACCTAATGGCTGCTAATTAGAACGCTACATGTATGGTTTAGTGGTTGACTTGTGGTGCAGGCAAGTTGGACGTTACTTGTGTCCTGATTGGCTGTCACCACACATACTCGATTAAACTTCTCATTTGCGCAATCATTTATGCCCAGCTAATTTTAAGTTCTGGTCCCAATTGGACTCTTGGTCAGTTGACATATCCAAATGATATCGCATTTATCACTCTAGGTGTTAATCTAAACCTCGGCAAAGCCTAAAATCTTCCCTGTTGATCTTTTCAGAAACAAGTTATCATACGAAAGCTCCCACTTAAAGAGAACACCTATAAATTGTAGACAGGACTTAGACTCTCACAAACTGGAGATACAGGGACGTCACATCAACTTTTTTTGGCTCCGAAATTTAACTTCTCACGTAAGAAGAAACAGGCTAATGGTTGCGGTACAATGGTAGCGTACGCTCATGTCGCACCCAAATGTCTGCTGGGTGCGTCAACGACATCATTGAAATTAGTGGCAGCTTTGGATTCACATGCAAACCCCTCATTCACTTCACTTCACTCCATTAGTTATTCTCTTCTGTGACTCACTCTGTCCATATTCCAGGGGATGTAAAAACTATGGTAAGAGACCAGGGTAAGTGCATTCAGTCACGAGAATGTGGTCAGACCGGGACTAATACTCGTGAGTCGCCCATATTTATCCACAAGGGCTGGGACATGGTTGGCGCTTTGCACATCACTTCCAAAGTATCACGATCACTTGCTTAACCTTGGCCTTCTGAGAAGATCATGTACATAGATTGAATTGGAGAAGTACCCATCCTCTACAACTGTGGCTAGTCTTAGAGCTGAATGGCTTCCTCACGGGTCACTTGGGATTGACTCAAATCTGGCAGGGCTGATCCGTTGAAGAGGTTGACATTCTCTAAGCGTCACTTCATTGTTCTGGACGATGGATAGACTAATCTCGTCAACCACGTTCTAGAGCTTTTAGCTGGAAGAGCTTTTCTGCTGTGACTTACGTACTACCTATCCATTACGTAAGTTCGCTGTATCATCTACAGGAAGCTTGGTGGACGTGAACGTTCGCAAGAACAATGAAATAGGCAACCAACTTTAGTGTTCAGGAATAAAACTTTAAGCTCAACGTTCATCCAACAAAGCAGTCAATTAAATACCATGATACACCAATCAATCCACTCGTACAAAGAGTAACTGTAAGAACAGAAGAAGCACGGGAAAGCTCCAATTTGTGTCGGACCTTAGCCTCCAAAATTTTACAAACTCGTGATGTGTCATGCACCAAGAGTCATGTCACTAACTAAGCCCGCGAGAAGGATCGAAAATTCATGGAAAGTTCTAATACTATGTAAATGCACATTGGTTGATCGATGTTGCATGGCTCTGTTTTCACTGAGATCGGAGGAAATATGTAAAAGGGAAATTTTATGGGAAGGTTAAACTCACAGTGATATGAAATATTAATTTTCTCAAATGTACACTCCTTCGTCCCGAGTGGCACAAATCTGCAGCCACGGCGCCTGCACAGTGGAAGGTCTCAAGTCTGACTCCGGCCTCAGGCACTTTCGAGGAGGTCTTAGGGAAAACTGGTCGCGTAAAGAGACGTTCATTTCGCTGATATCAGAGACGGAATCCCAAGAATAATCTGGTTGCAAACGTTTCATTCCGGCAGCAGCAACTGCAACTGGTTCACGTCTGATCAACTTGACTGGCTCCGTGCCTGCAACTTGGCTATGCAAAGGGACACCGAACAACTTTACTAGGTTATTGCTGGGGTTTGACAACGCATGAGCCGTTGTCAACTCTGGGCCGGTTAAGAGCTTTGAGTCGACAGTATTGATGATCTCGGCCTGTGGTGCTCTCTCCACGAAGGCAGGGTAGGGGACGGCTTTACAGTATTGCTGGTGTGTGGTTCTAACTTGAACAGAGAGCTCGTAGATTTCAGAATCCCTTCTTGAGGCTAGAGGTAATGGATTCAAGTTTCGATGTTGCATTGCAGCATCGCCAGATAGTGTTGTAGATGGTACTGAATGATCTAGAGATTGGCTGCTGGCTCCAATCCTGCGACCAAAAGTCACCAAAATTGATCATCAAAAAACTCATTCAAAGCAGATTGAATGACTACACTCCACATTTTCAGCGTTGATCTCTTCGCTGCCTATGTTGCACACACACCAGAAGTGCACTAAAAGTACTCATCACAACATGTACTTATTCAAATTTGCTGATATTCTCAAAGCTGGCAGAATACCTACAGCAGCTATATATAAGAAGCACTTCATCAAATTATTCTCAAAACTGAATTGAACAAAGTTCGCATTAGTTTTATTTGAAAGGCTTGAAGCAAGTGATGGAGATCGGTAACCCGGAATTAGGGTCATGTAGCACTAATCATTAAACCTCAAATGGGGAACGCTTTAGGATTAGGCTTTTCGTTCAACTCAGAAAGAGGGCTGCTGATCAAAGACCAAAAACCTTGAAACCTATCAATAATGATCACCTCCCAAAATTTAGGTGTTGCAGTGACGAGAGGGAAACAAATACCCTGCAAATGATCTTGACTCACATTGCAAGGATTGGTACCTGCTTGTAAAGCTGGTGAGATCTGAGGTTGACCCTTTGAACTGGTGCTGGATCATGTTGATGGTTTCTTTGTATAAGCGCCGAAGACGAGACACCTCGGAGAGAAGCAGGTTGTTGTCCTTTCGAAGCCTCTCATTCTCATCGGAGATGCTCATGACCGGAGGGATCAGATGCTGGGTTTGTACAATAATGGGCAATGGTGACGACATTGGAGAAGAAATCGGCGACCATGCTTGCTCCTCGATAGAAGTGGACGGCGACAGCGAGGGACTTTGCTGTGCCGATCCGGAGCATGAAGCAGGTTGCAATGCCTTCCGCCTGTGTATCTCGCAAAGGAGGTGGCGCTCTCCTCGTCGGAAAAAATCGTTCGCGAACTCCCACCGGTCGGGCACCACCTTCCTGAAACCCTGTCACCATCACGCACGCGAATGGTTTCAGCAAAGGGTTTTCAGCTTCGTGCCCTGCCATAAGTCCAGACCTAGGGGATCCTGAAACCTGCGAAAATTAGAAGTCCCGCTTCACGTGCAGTAACTTTCTCCACCTCAAGAAATTTCCAAGTGCGAAAATGTAGTGGATCGTGTCCCTCACTATACCATTACGAGATTAGAATCAAAGAAAACGTATAGAAATCTTATGTTCTTGATTTTTACTTTTCTGTTTATTTTTGTTGTTTTTTATTTAATTCTATTCATTTTTTAAAAATATTCCCCAGCAAGCGAAATTCGCAGCCAACCGAACTTCCCTCTGCTGAGATTCAGAACTCAATTTTTTGCAACATCCTTTCTCGACTTCTCACTGATACGCTACTTAGTTATATGAGAACGCTCCATCTGAATTATCATCACGTTTGTATAAAATGCGGAGCTTACATAAGTATTTAGTTGTCGCACGAAGCTGGAAAAGTTGTTGTGTTTGAAATAGTTGGGTAAGAGATCTCTCGCAAACTCAGGAGGACGCCAAACGACGAAGGTTGTGTCGTCCTCGCCCCACGACACAATATCGTTTGTTGAAGGATCGCTCACCAGATGATACGTCTTGGTGAGAAAGGGAGCTGGCACCGAACGATGACAATCATAGAACAGCATGCATCCCGCCTCTGAGTTATTAAAAGACAGCGACATGCCGTGTTGTAAATTTATACCAGTTCGCTGCGCCGGATCTTCAAAATCACAGTTGCAAGGGTAAACTATCCTGCCCCGGATAAGATGTGTAATTGTATGTCAATTGTAACAGTCTACGTACAGCGCCAGAAAACTAATTGAATCACGGTTGTCCGGCCTGAAGCATGCGCTAAGCTGGTATGGAAACAGTAACTGACAGATATTATGAATGAGCGGATGTAGCAATTAGAGTGCACTACGTAGCGCCCATTTTCCCAAACCAGCTTCGTCTAACTACTGCAAATTACAATCTTCTTGTCATGAGGTGGTCTTGCTCCGTGAGACAAGATGCCTCTTTTCCTTTTAATACTAGTGGCAATACTTTCTTTCCAAGTCAAAAAGATGACAACGGCGTCCAAACATGATAGCTAATGCGCTGACTACGCCCGCCTGTCAATTCACCCAACGCTCAGCGTTCGACTTCCGAATTATTAGGAATGACCTCCAGAAACATACTCTCATGATGAACACGGAGATCTCACTTCAGGAAATTGCTTTCAGCAAGGGAAGCGAATAGTCAATCGCAAGGAGTTGAACTAGGCAAGAAGGGACGCGCACAACAGCACTGAAACAGCCGACGATCGAACTAGTGTCACGAATACTCGACCCTCGACCACAACCAGTTCCTGAGCTCATAACTCAGCAATAAGAATCCACTTCGCTGCAATCACTAGCATAAAAACTTCAAAGCAGCCCGGCTCTAACACTCACGATTGCAAGTTTCAAGGACCACAATCACCGCCTGGAGCTGCTCCTTGCCTCTAGATACCCCAACACCAGCGCAAAGCAGCACTTAACGCAGCTTCGCCAGGAAGGAAGCAAGCAAGATCACACGGGACGATTTGAAATCCGCGAACACAACCCCACTTTCGAAAAAAAAATAGTAATAGTTAAACTACAATACCGCTCCTGCCTTACCAGACTCCCGGTACGACCCCAAGACCCCAGAAAACTCCAGAACTTCTGGCGAGGCTCTACGAACCTCTGCAAGGATTGACTAAACCCGCCCCACCACTACCGCATCAAACCGCACCACGTATACGCCGACGCGCCAAGACTCCCCCACAGGCACACAAAACAAACCCCACGGCTGCTCACTCCCCACACAGACCCGAAACCCGGAATCTAGATGTACTTGGCCCCTCCCTGCAAACCGGAAAGAGCGCAAGCAGTGCCAGCAGGTTAGCGCCACCTAGTACTACCCCCTGCGCGCACTAATTCACGACTGCAAATTCGCACACCCAGGATCGCGTACACCGCATTCAATAAGGGCGTGAGCGGGGGTCCGTACAACGCGATCAGTCGAGTTTCTGTGGGGGGAAGAGCTGCTGCTGCGCGAGAGGCGATGTGTGAACATGTTGGAAGTGATCAATCAACCCCCGCCCCTGGGGTCTTGGATAACCAGCGCCTCCACCACCACCCCCACCCCCGCACCCCCGCTCTCCCCCATCGCGACCGCGACCTCGGCGTCGTCGTCCCCATCACTGTGTCGAACGGCCTTGGGTTCCGAACGGTCACGCGTCGGTCTCGTCGCAGCCTATCGCCGTTCGTTTCCCCCACCGTGTGCGTGGTGTCAGGGTGTTGGCTTCTGCTTCCGCACTGAGCCCGAGGCGCGCGCGTGTCCGTGTGTAGGCTTTGCCCCACTTCGGTACCCTTTTTTCTACTGCCTTACAGTGCACTATGAGTCCACCTTGTATTGCCAAGGATTTATGGACAGCTCTTTGTGGCAGTTCGTGAACTTTGGACCTCACTTGGGCGCGATGAAGCACAGAGTTGCGGGACACTAAATGGTCTGGTTTGGTATGCTTCGATGAGCTTCGGTGAGCTGGGATCTCTTGCTCGGCACAACCCTAATTGTTAATACTAGACATCGATGGATCACCCACCTGGAGTGAATCGAGCTTTCCTTGACGCAGATGATCTGGTTATGAAAAGTAGAGTATTTCCAGTCAATCGGAGAAGCTCCGAGGATTTTAGTGTCTGCTTGATTTCTATTTGGATTGGAAATGGTTTGAGTTTTGTAACCGGATTCATCAGTGTGTGTAATTGTGGTTCATGAATTCGTTCGGTTTTTTGTCATGGATGCGCTACGAATATAAAGTGAAGAGGTTTATGTACCTAGAAGATCAAAGTACCACAGCATGGTTTTAGTGTATATCTTTATGGTTTCATGGTATGTGTACAAAGAAATGCCCGAAAAGAAAGAGTACACAAACAACCAAAGCATTAAATAAAATTTAAAGAAATTAAAAAGATGTTTTGTGTTGAAGTCTTCTACAGCAAAACCAATGTAGGTTTTATTCATTTTGTCAATTTTTGTTAGTAGTTTAGGGTATTTGAGTGAAAAAAAATTTATTGTATAAAAGTGTTATATTAATCAAAATGTGTCAATGAGATAAGTTTTGTGAATATGATACAATACTACAATGACATAACTTCTTGACAATGTTATACAATACAATTTCTTTATTCATCAAAATATTTTGAGATGTTTGGTTTATTTGTGTGATCTATCTATTTCCGCTTACATATAATAATTTCAAATAAAATGGTACCATACCACAAATTCATGTTTATAGTGTTGAGGATTGATGATATATTTCTAACAATGTAATGTAATTTTTTTTCATTACATCTTTATTATTTACAATTACTTCTATAAATTACACTTGACAATTCTTTTATATGTAAAATTCAAAAAAATCTAATCTTAGAGATTTACACAATATAAATGCATTCTTTCTAAATAAGTATAAGAATATTTAACAGATCCTTTAGTTATAACAATTTTATGTGAGATGTAAATTTATTTATCCATTTGTGGTCATCAAAGTTAGCTAATGCCAAACTACACATCAGAAATTTTTTATAATAAAAAAATATTAGAAAAAAAAAAAGGTGTATCAAAAGCAACATATTAGACCAAAAAACATTTATTATATATATTCATTCATAAAACTACAAGAATAGTGTGAATTGGGATAAGAGTTGTTGATAATCAATAATAGATTCAGTTATTTTCTTTTGATTTGTACTAACTACATATAATAATTTCAAAAAAAATTTACAAAATCTCATAGCGATCCATTAAATGTGAATATTCTTAATATCTAATTGCACTCCAATAAAGCCTTGAGGTGTGTAAAGAGTATAAATTAAAGTGCTATAATAAGTTCAGTTTTATAAAATAGTACAAAGCTCTAAAACCAAAAATATGTATGTGTTTTTATATTTTAAGAACACTGTGTTTGATGTTTTACTGTATAAATTATTGTAATGCAATTTTGTAAGCAGGATATTGTATCTTGTTTCAGAAATATGTCTCAAAAGGAAAATTGAATCACATTATTTTTTAGTTGAATTCTTTTCAAAACAAACAAACTTTAAGTAATTATTTTTTTCATTTACAAAAGAAAAAGCAATTTATATCAAATTCAGTTACAATTAATAGCCATAGCACCACATTCATGAATAGCATATATTTTAATTACAATTCAAGTTTGAAGAAAATTATTCAAGCATGGTCTTTTGAACATAATTGCACAAACTATCAGATACATCCAATACCATTAAGACTGAATGTCAAGTCCAAGACCATGAAGTTATGGTTGTTGTATTGAAAGTTCTAAGCATGAACATAATTGGTATTAAAGTATTTTTACTATTTAAGGTAAATAGTTGTAAAATTATGTATTCTAGGAACTGTAGTATGTTATGTCATAATTTTGCAAACAAAGTTTCTTTGAAATGATGTTCTTAAAATTTATAAACTATTTAAAATTAATCTCAAAAAAATAGATTATATACACATATGCATACATACATGAAGTAAAGTTTTTGTATGTATTTAATAATAATTTTTCTTAAATAATTTCTTGGCTTAAAATTGACATGCTGTATTTTCAATATACATTTTGTTGTTTGTCTAAATTCTACAGTTAATTTTTTAATAAATCGATTTTAAATCACATGTTACAATTACATGGCAGGACAAACAATCACACCAAAATAAAAGCTGATTCTTGATGCATGATGGGGTTGTTTCAAAATTTGTGGAGGGTAATTTTAAAAAGGATTTGGGGGGATTATTCTTTGTATGAATCCAATCATCCATAATAAAAATTGGTGAAAAAGTATGCTTAAATGCATATATTAAATTCAATGAAAAGAAAAGAGTTAAAAATATATATGTGGTACTTAAAATTCAACCACCAGTAGATCTTAGAGATCTTCAATATTTACTCTAGAAGAATAAAATTCAATTATATGTTTAACATTTATTGGTGAGTGTTTACAAATACATATGTTGAAAGAAGTATACCTTCTTGTGCATTGATATATTTGATATAAATCTTTGTCACAGACTTTTTTAATGTTGCTACTTTTCGATTTTCTTTTTTCTTCTTTTGCTTTCTCTCATTTATCACATTTAAGAATAAAAATTGGGAAAATTACATTCTCACATTATAGGTCATATTGTTCCAAAAAAAATATGTGAATGGGAGCACAAATTTACATTGACCTGGTTTCATTGGCAAATAGGATTTGTGTTATCAGAAATTAAGAAAAAATTTAATCAAGTTAAGAAAGAAGAATTACAGGACATGTGTTGTAGAAACTTTAAGATCGAACCAACATTCAATTCACATCAATCAACTCTTTGAAGACCAAGATTTTACGTAAATAATTTTTTTGCACACCAACAATTAATGGCGCCTATTTCTACTGCATATGACATGCCTAAAAATCCATTCTGAAAAAAATTAACATCGGAAGAACTCACACTACTGCACAAGTTTCACAGTTCCTTGCGAAGAAATTAGCTTTTTCATCGACCCACCTCAAACTCTATTGTCAAGAATCCCAGGTCTTAAAAGAGCTCTAAATTCTAGACCGTAAAACATGGGATTAAAATTTCCAACAAGAACTCAAATTTAAACAAAACCCTAAAACGCCGTGCGCTCATATGAGAGAGGCGAGCAATGTTGGGTGTGCTGATCTTGCGGAATTGATGAGAGGGCCAGCGAGAGAGAGAGAGAGAGAGAGAGAGACGGCGGCACAGCAATCATTGAGCACTATTCTATCCCACCAATTGGAATTCACCAAAGAGTTGATGATCTGGTAATCAACCACACAGACAAAGGGTGGCATCTAAATTAGGGTTTCTTCGCCTTTTGCAGACTTCACAGCAAAGCCTTTAAGGATGGAAGAATTCCAGGAGGCAAAAAAGGAGGGAAAAAAGAGAAAAAGGAAGCCAGTGTTGCAGAATTCTTAACAGTTCCAAAACCCACGATGATTCAGTGGCCTTGAAGGCCGCAGGCACATCCACCCAGGAAAAATAAAAAAGAAGCCCTCGCGCGCGCTCTCACTCACACACATACATATCTGGCTTTCCACCCAACAGTGGAAAGCGAGCGAGAGCCCACAAAGTCAGCTTAAAGCTGCTGCACCTGTGTTTACTTTTCTGTTGCGCCTACTTCTCACTCAATCTCTCGCTCTCACACAAGCTTGAGGTAAATGCCCGCAATGCTGCAACACAATGCGGGAGCCCCTGCTCTCCGTTAGGTTGGTCTCGCCTTGGATTGTAGCGCTTCAATCCGCAGAGGCTAGTGCGGTGGCGTCATGCTTGACAAGCACTGTTCCATTTAAAGCCATTGCAGCTTTTTGTCTTACACAACGGAAAGTGCTGGAGCTGGAGCTCATTCAAGGAGGCTCCCGCACCAGCGAAGAAGAAGACGAACCCGCTGTGGACTCAGCCCTGCATGGTTTTGCTTATTGCTCTTGTTTTTTTTGACACCAAACTGGGTTTACCTTTTGCTTTGGATTAATAGCGAAGAGATTGCAGGGTGTCTTATGTCTTACTCCCCTCGGATCAGGACGGAGCACGAGCACATAAAAATTCTGAGTTCAGCCGAACTCTTGATATTGACCTACCCTTAGAGATCTACTCCAAGCAGTATTTAGGCCACCATGCAACTCTCGAGTTCAATGTAATGTTCATGCTGATTCTTACCCATTACATTCTTTTGGTCACCTATTTTTTGATAATTTTTTTACGATTTGTTTGATTGTTTTGTCATTTTCATGCAAGTGACTTTCAAAAGAGCTTTATAATATTTTATCAAATTATTCCAAATCAACTTCCTTGTGTGATGATTGTTTTCTTTTTTTATCTTCAAAAAATAAAAGCATATTGTTGAATTTAGATAGTCTATAAACAAAGTGCTATAAGTAGAGACTAAATTTGTTAAAATAATTAAAAAATTAAGAAATTTTTGGTTGCTAATATCTTGGATATGATAAATTTGTACACATTTCCAAAATATGTATAGGATTGTTTCTTGTTTACAAAGGATATTAAAGAAACAATGTGTCAAAGTGTTAGAATTAGCTTGAACTCCCCATACATTAATAACCACTCTTTTATACCAAATTAGCCATATTAGCATAGCTTCTTTGTATAGTCTAGGTCTAAACCAAACATCTTGTTAATTGAAATAAATAAATAAATATTATAATTTATTACTTAGATTCTCTCAAGTTTTAGGATTTGTAGGTACTTTCAATTAATTTCTTGCCAAGTTTTGCACTACATATTATCAAATCCAAATTAATGGACCAATAATATAATTTAGAATTGAATTATAATTCTTCTACTATTCTATAAAATAATTTAATTGTATCCTTATTTATATTTATTTATTTAACTTTGATTTTTGATAAAATAATCTTGGTAAAATCTTCTACAAATTTATATCTCTTCTTGTCACTATATAAAGGTAGAATTATATATCTAATCATGTTTTGTTAATAACACAAATACGTAGATTAGAGATGGTTCCAGAAATTTTCATCTTATTGAATAAGTTAAAATATATCTTTTGATTAATTCTATATTTTTAAATAAATATTGGTATTATCAAAATTAATTATAATTTAAAAGACTTTAAAGCTTTACAAAAATAATTTATATTGAATAAATATTATATGTATATTAAACCAATTTAGACAAAACAAAGATTAAAGTCATTATTAGTCTAGTCAAGACCTTTCTTTCATCCTAATTTTGATTCAAAATTTTCTAATTCCTTTTACTTAGTAATAGCCAATCAAATACCTTGTTAATTATTTTATTATTTATGTATGGAAAACACAATGAAATTTTTGCAATAACCAATATAATTTGAATCTTGTAAGAAAAATTTTATTTTATATAGTTGAATGCTTAGTAAATTTACTAATTAACAATTCAATTCAGGTCATATTATATTACGAGTTTAGTAATTTCTTTTATAAGTTACAAAATAATATAAAATATCAAATGGAATATTTATTTTATTGTCAAATACAACAATAAATTTTTAAATTTTGTTCAGATTTTTCACAACCATATCTCAACTTTTTACATTATTTTATAGTAACATCTAAAACTTTTGAAATGTAAAAGCAAAAGCAAAAGTCATAAAAATTTATATTTTATATTTTAAACCTTACTTAGCAAAAAATAGAAAAAAAATAAAAAATTGGTGTGAATATAAAGAGTTGTACTTATATTGTGGAGATTCTAAACATCTCTTAATATAAAGTTTAATAAAACAATTCAACTACAAAAAATTAAATACAATCATAAATAAATAAAATGTATTAAACAACAAGTTTGTCTAACCATAATAAAAATAGTGTAATTGAATGCTTGTGCAACATTATCTTTTGAAAGTATTATATTAATATCTAAATCACTTCTTATTTAAGGATAAAAAAATTATTTAAAACCTAAGAATCATATAGTTTATTTATTAGATTTTAGAACCATTATTTTTTTTTCTTAACAAAGTATTTTGTAAGCATCACACGTTATCTTTAATACAAAAATTCAAATCTGAATATTTAGAAGTTATAGATGGAAAACTCTTATGTACAACAATTGTCATCTATAAATTTTTTCTAACATGAGTAATTATAATTGGTTATAGAAGCTAAATAATATTCAATATTATTAAATTTGAAATTTTTTGTATGTTAATTTGGTTTAATTTTTACTGAAAATAATATAATCTTCTATTGGATTTCATATTTTAATAATTTAAATTTATATATTTTTATTTTATTTTTGTTTTAAGTGTAAATATTTAAAGACAACATTTACCACAAATTTTATCACATCTAGTACCAAAATAATATTTTTTTTATTAAATAATTAAAAAAAACCATTATTTTAAAATTGAAGAAGTCATATCTTTACAAAAGCTATTGCAAATTAAAAAAATAGCCAATTTTTTTAATAACATCTATTAATATTATACACTCATAATTGATATTATATTTGATTAAAAATTCTTATCTGTGTTATATTTTTTTAAAGGTTTTTTTAAAATGTTAAAAACATAATCCTAAATATCTTTAGTTTTTTTTTTTTTTTTTTTGATTTTAACTTCAAATCAACAAATAATATATATATATATATATATATATATATATATATAAAAATTATAAGAAAAATTCTTATAATATACTATCCATTATTAAAAAGATAATTAAATAATTCTATTATTGTTAGTAAATTCTTTTTATAATAACATGCTATATTTTTTATTCAGAAAGTATTTTTTATGCCACCCATAGTTTTTATTTTAAAAAATTATAATATTCTTGTAATAAAAGATTTTCTAAAGAAATTACTTATTTAATAATAAAAATATAACTAAAAGAAGTTTTAAAACAAAAAATTAGATTGTAAAACAATTATAAAAATGAAAAAAATTCTTTTTGAAGTTGGTATTAAAATATGCTTACTTATTATTGACACCAATTGACATTCACACAATCTAGGTTATAAAAAAACTTAGATTTGTTTTTGTTAAAAATATTAGTTTTGTTATATATTGGTCTGAAGTATCTAAAATAATAAAAGATTTATTCTATTTTTAATCTTTAAATAATTAACTTTATACAATAGTCAATGGTCTTGAAAAGAAGAAATTACCACAACATCTTGTTCATAAAATAACAATTGTGATTTATAAATCAAAATTTTTAAGTTTTTATTATATATTAAAAAAATTAAAATTTCTTGTATAATGATGTAGATATGATCTTAATGAGCTTACTCGAGAGCCATTTAAAAATATTGAAAATATTTTATTTTATTATATATATATATATATATATATATATATAATTGTTCAAATCTACAACCAACCATTAATAAAAATATAAGACTATATAAACCACAAAATAAAAAGTCTACTAATATTTCTTATAAATTTATATAAACTTGCATCTACTAATAATTGAATTTATAAATTTTATTTAAACAAGATGGAGAACCAACATGAAAAAAGTTCATCTAAGAACTTATTATTTCTAAAACTACTAGATGCAATACATAAGGAATTAAAACCTCTGCAACATCAAAATTCAAATAAAGAATCTAAAAATAAATTTTGTATAGATGATACAATATAATCTATTTAATATCATGATTCTAAAACAAACTCTTATTGCTTGGTGATATCTATAAAGGTGGTTGCTATACTTGATAAAAATCCAAGTATGATATTTGAAAGTAATTGTAATGATCTTAATGATAATCAAATGATTAAATAGACTTTTATTTATTTAAGAAACAATATTTATTGCTCGATAGATTTATTAGTTATCTTTGTATAGAACATAGGTTATATTTTATAAAATTATTTAACAAAAATATATAAACTTTATGTAAATATATGAAGCAACTTAAAATCTATTTATTCCTTATAAAACTTATTATCAAAACAAAAATAATATAAAATATCTATTTTGGGTAAATTAATAGAAATAAATAATTATAAATTAAAATAAATTAGATAGAATATAGAGTAAATTCATAGTCTTATTAAGTAATTAGAAATAAGTTGAAGTAAATAGAAGTATGTAAAAATAAAATAGGTAGATAATATCTTTTTAAAAAAATATTAAAAATATTTCTAGATATAGATCAAATCTATATTTATATTTCATACTTAGAATTTTTTATTTATCTAAGAGTCAATATAACAACATCATACAATTTAGACACTTGGCCCATAAGTCTTTTGGTTTTTAAAAAGCATTTACATAGTCATTTTGTTGGATGGTATATACAAAGGTAAGATTGAGGCTATCTTAAGTTTTGTTAACATGCCTCTCATAGTTTGGTCTTGATTCAAGGCTCTTTATTTTCTTATACTTAACAATAACTATTCTAATATTTTCTTTATCTTCTAAATATACATCTTTTAAGTCTTTTTTTTTTTTCTTATTATTTATACATGAATATTTTTTATTTTAACTATTAAATTCTATATTTATATTTTTATATTTTTAAAGAGACATCTTATTAAAGAATTATATATATATATATATATATATATATATATATATTTAAAAATTTAATAATATTATATATAAAGTCTAAAGATTCATCAACCAATCATAATTTTATATTAAAATGTGGTCTCAAATATATGCAAATTCAAGAATCTAAAATAAAGTTTGTTAGAATATTATTCTATGAATCTATTTTTTTATTATTTTTTATTTTATTATATGATTAGAGTGTTGAAATAAATTATTTAATAACTTAGATTTATTTTTAGATTTTTAATATTTATGTATGATGAATATGATGCAATTCATATAAAAATCAATAATGTTAAAGCTTTGTAATAAATAAATAAAAAATATATATATATATATATATATATATATATGCTCTATTATTTTGATAATTGGCAATTAATGTGAGTTATAATGATATTGCATCTATTTGTCAATTTTGAGATATTAAAAAAAAAAAATTCCATTTATCATTTTTTAAAATTTTAAATTAAATATACCTCACATGCATATTTGGATATTTTGACAAATTTATAATGTTTACAATACATTTTTTTTAGATATACTCAAAAATATATTGTACTGTATATTTTTATTTAAATAATTAAACATAATAATCTTGTACTATAAATCTTCTTGCTTTAAATATTTTTAAATATTTTTTTTATTAAATTCAAATCTTTTATTTAAAGTAGAATATTGTAAGATTAAGTCAAATTACATTAGATATATGACTAATAAAATATGATTGGTATCTGCAATCTTTATATTTAATGGAGAAAATAAAAAGCCACAACTTATTTAAATCCTTTAATTGACTAAATCAAACTCAAAATTTGAAAAATATATGAACAAACTAATGTGGCACCAATTCTAAACAAAGCTTGGATGAACAGGTTCCACTTTACAGTTTTTATACTAATCACACATCCATCTTGTTATCAGGGTTACAGTTGTAAAGAAAGGCTCTCCTCCATAGCTGCCGTGGAGTTGCCTCACTGTGAAGCTCATCGTCGATTCTCCACGAGAGAGCGAGAGCAAGAGAAGTTGAGTACCCGTCGAAGCGATTGATGCAAAATGCCGGAATGCATTTGCAATCAGGAAGAGAAGCTGGATCGTGGGGGAGAATGAATGAAATGGGGCGGCGCTGCGAGGGAAGAGAGGGAGGTGAGGAGGAGGTTCTTTCCATTCGGGGCCAAGCGTGAGGATTATTCACATGCATGAGGGTTTTAAATGAAGATGGTCCGGATTCCGCAAAGCTTGCCTTGCTTACTAATCTCTCCTCCAGGAAAATTACAACACACGATCTTCAAGAATCCCGAATGACAAGGTGTATCCTGCAGTACTGTAATAAATATGACAGAGATCTTTCTCTCATTTTTATAATGCGCCCTGCTTAGATCTCACTGTGGACTCATTGTGCCTTTTCCTCCATTGTTCCTGGGATTCCTCTATTACAAGAATCATGAATACAAGTGCACTTTTCAGCGACTTGGAACCGTGACTTAGAATATTCTTCTTTGACATCGGCCAATGAGGTTTTCAGCATTACGTCGAGTAAATGGAGATGAAAGTAAGTTGGTCAAGGTTCACGGGTGCTTCTTTTTTCTTCTTTTGACACAATGGGTGGACCCATTGTTTAGATAAAAAGAAGATAGACACAACTATCCAGAATCCTAATACCCCTTATAAGATGTGGACATAGGAACAAGGTATGTAACAACAAATTGACTTATTAACAATATTATTTTTTTATAATTGCAAAAAGTATGAGTAACAATATGCTTAAATATTTTTATTTTTATTTATTTCTTTGTACATTGACTACTGAATTCCTATGCCATATACACCATATGTCAAAATCACAAATTGAAAGAAGATGCATAAACTAGTGAAAACAACAAAATAAAAATAAGAAAATATATGTATTCAAGAAAAAACTAGAATGGTTATTGCCAAAGACTAGAAAATATAAAGACTCTTGAATTAGATTAGAAATAAGAAAGAAGTTGACAAAAGTGAAGAAGGCTTCACTCTTATCTCTATATATACTATCTACCTAAGAGCTACGTGACAAAGTTCTATAAGACCTCCTACACATGTTCAATTTATAAGCCACATGTCAAACTTATAAGACAAGTTTTCTCACATGTGTACCACATAATTAGCTTGTTTTACAAGCTACCAACATGTGCAACACGTGGCTAACTTGTTGGCCAAGTTTTTAATCTACCAATTACCTATGAATATGTTTAAAGATGAAACCACATCTATGAAGCTTCTAAGAAGCTTCTCTATAAGATATTATGATATTAATTTATTTTTATCTATTTCTACCTATCTATTTTACTCAAATAACTATTAGAGTAGGTCTTATATCTTTGATATTATCTCTTCTTTAAAAGATAAGTTCTATGAGGAGCAGTGATTATATGTTGAAGAAGTTCAAGATGTGTTAAATTGTATTTGCCACATATTTTGATTTTTATTTCCTTCAAAGGTAATTGATAGGTCCGCTCAGCCATTGATAATGTCCTATATCAAGGCAGGAGGATCACCATGATATTTGATTATTATTGGAGTCTTCATAATTTTTTTTAAATAAAACATTAGAAACACCATCAAGATTAGTTTTTACCTCCAAAAGTATCATCAAACACTAGAAGTCTCTTCCAAGGTCATGATATCAAGAACATTACATCTTCCTATAAATTCAAAGAAAAACATGTTGTTCTTGAGGATCTTCATCTCTATGTCACGAACACAAACTATAGACTTGAAATCTAAACAAGAAGTTTAAGAAGAACTGGCAGGAACTGGATTAATCAGATGAGTATAAAAACAACACCACAAAGGTGAGTTAGAGCTCCAAGAGATGTGTTGTCGAGAGTAAAGAACTCTTTAGCCTTGACTCCAATATATACTCCTACCTAGGAAGCTTCTCAAGTAACTTCTACTAACTAGGAAGATATTAGAAGGCTCTGGAAGGTTCTAGAGAGTTCTAGAAAACTTCTAGAATGTTCTAGAAGGTTCTAACAAGTATGTCCATGACACTAGGAAGATATTAGAAGGCTCTATAAGGTTCTAGAGAGTTCTAGAAAAATTCTAGAATATTCTAGAAGGTATCTAACAAGTATGTCCTTGACATCACCTCCTTCTCTAGCTTCAAGGTCTTCGAGAAGCCATTTGAGATATATACTCACAAACGTAGGAAATCAAAAATTTATCACATAGTCTCTGCAATATACTCAAGTTATCGTTAATGACCAGTTTTTGGTTTATTAAGATATCGTTGATGGAATTCCTATACCTTTCGTGACGCATTGGCAAGATTTTTGGCAAGTTCCCATGTTCTTTCATTAATATCGTAGCCGCTCTAATGCACAAAGTACTCTAATTTATTCTATCTTTACCGTGAATTTAATATACTTTCTACGTCATATTCTTTGTTGTTTTCAATTTCTATACTAGGTGGCGGATATTGCACTCTTCCAGGAAAAGACGATTCTCGATAAGGCTCTAACAGATAAATATGAAAGATAGGGTGTACCTTCATAGCAGTTGGTAACACTAAGCGGTACGCCACAGGATTGATCTGCTTCTAGATAACAAATGGTCCCAATCTCCGGTAGTCCAACTTATCACATGGCCGCTTGGTCTTGATATTCCGTCGAAGCAGCCATATTTTATCTTCAATCTTGAAAATAGGTGCCTGATTCTGAAATTTATCCATAGATGCTTTGTAAGACTCTTGGGCAATTTACAATTGAAGCTTCAATGTGGTTTGAAGCTCCGATAGCTGCTGTACCAATCCTTCAGCTACTGGGTTGTTATTCACTGACGGACTCAATAGATCAAGCTTCGGATGGTATCCATAGTTGGAAAAGAATGGTGTTTTTTGAGTCGATCCATGAAGGGTGTTGTTATATGCAAACTCGGCTAGCGGTAGATATGCAGTCCAATCATCTTGCTGATAGTTGATGCTGCATCGTAAATATTGTTCCAAAACTTGATTCATCCGTTCCATTTAGCCGTCCGTTTGAGGATGGAATGCCAAAGAAAGCTTGATGTCCACCTTCAATATTTTAAAAAAAGATCTCCAAAACTTTGATACAAATTAGGTTCCTCAATCCGACACGATATCATTTGGTAGACCATGATATCGATACACATTATTAAGGAAGAGCCTTACTGTATCTTTGCTTGACGATGTTTTCTTGCAAGGGATAAAATGTGCCATCTTCGTAAATCGATCCACCACAACAAAGATTCTATCAAATGAATTTGATGGCGGCAGATCTGTAATAAAGTCCATAGAAACTGAAGACCATGGACGACACGGTGTCGTGGTAGAGAGTATCTGCCTCAAAAAAGCGCTGGGCTTCTAGCTGCCACTAATTACTCAAGCAAGATTCAAGTATAATAAAACCCCCAAGTTTATATAAAAGAGATCTTCATAGGGCTATTACACCCAATACATAAGCCTAATTTCTTCAAACCACTCAAAACATAACAAAATACTCTAAACCCTCATTCTTCCGTAGGAAGGGAATTTTCCCGAATTTCAATAACTCATAACTTTTAATCCAACCGTCCAAATCTACTCCAAATTTACATGAAGTACTGATGTATTCTTCACAACTACCACCACAAATTTCAACCGTCGATTCATTATCAATCTTTAGATATCGCCAAAACCCTAGCAGTAGCTTTAAACCCTTGTTTACAAACACCCGTGTACTAAATTCTTCATATCTCACAATCTAAGAGTCCAAATGCTATGAAACTTTGATTTATAGCTTCTTAGCACAATAATACACCTTCTTAAAAATTTTGAGACAAAAATTCGTCCAAAAACTTAAGATATGGCAAACCCCATCACCATCAACAAAATGGTCTACTTACTGCCTTGGAATTGGATGTGCTGTCTTCAACTCTTCATATCTCCTTTGTCTAAACTCATAACTTAAAAATTCTTTCATAATAAACGTAGATCTTGAAATCACCTTTCCAACCGCACTTTCCGATCTCCAAAAGCCTCCGTACAACTCCGCGAAATCCCAAAAGAGTGACAGTATGTATGAAATCCACTCTCTAACTTTGAACAAGTATAACTTCTTCACCCTAACTCCAAATCGCCTAAAATTTCCTCTCAAACTATACCCAAAAGCCTAAACTTTACAACCCTACCTCTGAAATTGCAAATTCCGTTTTGAAGTCGCCGAAAACCCTTATTAAGGTCGCGGGCAGCCTCCTCAAAGCCCATTGGGCATGGTATTCGACCAATAGGGATGAAGTTCCCTATTCCTTGCCTTCATCCAACCATGGCTTGATTTCATTCCTCCCAATTAGCCTCTTACTAGCTTAAATTTTCATCCTTAAGTCCCCACCTTCTCTCAAGGCTTCATACTAAACATTTAGATCTTATAATTTTTAAATACCATAACTAAATAGGTAAAATAAAATAAAATAAAGTTTTTTTTTTTT